>JASDQU010209234.1:49303-60232 GCA_032191745.1 Picea mariana
ATCTTAGTATATAATAAAGCTTCCTCATTAATAATAGGATGTACAAACTTATCACCATCTCTACAATGTTAAAATTATGTTAAAATAATAGACAAGGAAAAACATAAATGGTTAATATTCTAACTCTTTAGATGGATAGAATTTTAATCCCCTAATTTATATGAGATAAACAAAATAATTTAACATAAAGGATTTGAAAATTACACTAAAATCAACTAGAAGCATAGACTCTTTGGTCATTGATTTGGATCGTAAAAGTCATGCCTCTTTGATTGTTGCACTCCCATCTTTATATGTCTATAGAATTTCCCTTTAAATCATTGTTCTTGTTATGGTTAATAAAATAATTTTTTAGAGTGTTTTCAAGATGATCGAAAATTTATTTTTTATTACATTGTTTATTTTTTATTAGATTGTAGTGAGTCTTTTGTATGATGCCCATCGAAGACTTCTAAATTTGACTTTGGTCCCTACCCTCGCAGGGGTTTGTAAAGAGAATTCAACTTTGTATCTCATAATGAAATCAATATAAAAATCAGATTTCTGGTTTATGTCTCACATGTATATTCTGATGATTTGGTTTAAATTTTTCTTTTAACCTTGTTTCTTATCCATGTACACACTTATGTAAATTTTTGCTTATTTTCTTTTCTTTTGCATAGTTACATATAATATATATAAAACCAGCCTTGGTTCCTTATACTTAATACCTGTGGATTAAGTGCTTGTCTTTTTTTATTGTAAGGCTATAAACCCCGGGTGACATTCCCAACTATCTTGCCTTAGCCCGACAAAATCTGAAAATGCTCGAGTAAGGTTCCTGATACCTTTTCTTCAACACACCTGAGTTCAAAAAATCCTCAAGAGTCATTCAATAGTCCTTTTTGCTGAAACCTAGAACAATGACATAATTGTTTAGTTTTTTTTTTTTTCCCAATGGTTTTAATGTTTTAAAATCCGTGGAAATAACTTTGATGGATTGACCATATGAATGTAACTTTGATGGATTGATCATACAAATGTTTTGCAAGTAAATTTAGGTATAGGTAAATATGATATTTAGGGGCAACCATGGAAATTTAGTGAGGAAAAGAAATGCTAGACTCTTTCATTTTCCCTTGATTAAGCTAGTCCATAGAGTATCTGAAAATACCAAACGAGTTCTAATACCAACTTGATTTGAAATATCAACAAAAATGTTGATAACAATTCATCCTGAAAATCTGTAGATGTCAATTAGTTCATAAATACACATAAACATCCAACCAGATTCGAGAAATTGAAGATAAATATCATGTGAATGTCTTACTTATCCATAAACTTCATTAACTGATAAATATAACTTGCGGAAAGAATGAGTGCCAAAATGGAGAGAAATAGACCGCTCTTATTAATTCTCAAAATGCCAAAAATTACAATAAAACGATCTTTACAAATGTCAAATTATGAAGACACCCTTCAAGTCGTCTACTACAACCCAAAAACAAAGGTCACCATTAAACCCCTCATGAAATTCTGAGAAAAATGAGTATAAAATCGACTATATTCTGAACAGGTGCTCGGAAAGACCCTTTTGCATGTATAACGATACTATGGGTCTCATACATGTCAATCTGAACTAATACTTTCATATACAACACTTTTATACAAATCTGGCATAACCATCACAATCCTCTCGAAAAATCGAGAAAAATGAATATAAACACCCTATACATTTCTCAAAGAACTCAATCACATGCAAAACGAGGCAAATCTAGCATAAGAACACCTCTTGCATGTAAATCAAGACAAATATGAACTTGGAACGAACTCCCATGCAACATGCTCCAATATGGAACAAAAACCCATGTCTTGCTTTGGTCTGGAGCTAGGTTTAAATAGGCTAAAATCAGCCTAATCAAGCCCCTTTATTCTCGAGCTGCATTTGTTACACTTTAAATAATTTTTAGTTTATTTGTTGTAACAAACAACGTGCATGGCACATTGGTAGGAGGCTAAAGTTAAGACTAAGGAATATTCCAGGATTCCATGGGAGGTTTAGGGTTTTATTCCCTTCAACCCCCTAACAAATTTTATTCTCCCTTAGCCAAATTGGCCAATCGGAGAGTGCGACGTGGCACTCTTTGATTGGCTCACTTATCTTCCTACGTCAACACCCTACCATGTCACTGTCCAGTCACCCGCCACCTGTACCTGTTGATTGTACCTTCCACCTAGATGCCACATCATTGCACAAATGCCATGTCATCTGTATGGATGACACGTGACACTTTTTTTATTGGTCCACATGGGGGTCTGAAAATGCCAAAAATGAGTGACATGTGGCAGCCTTTCGTGCTGTCATGTCATCCTACTGACATCAACATGACATCATCTATCAGTTGTATGGATCTGTATGCACCTTTCCATGTTTCAGCCTCTTGTGTTGCCATGTCATCCTACTGACATCAGCATGACATCATCTGTCAATTGTATGGACCTACCACGTGTCAGCCCTCTTTGACTTTTGTCTTGTTTGACCATAACTTTGACCGACCATAACTTCTCCATGCAAACTTTATTTGAGGTGATTTTTGCATCATTGGAAAGATGTCGTCGAGCTCTACATAATGATTTAGTTTTCAAGAGCATTTGAGAAAGTCAAATTTTGAGCATTTTGGATCCTCTTTGATCACTTTTGATTGTTCTAGATCCTCCTGGATTCCAAGTTTCCTGAAAATGATTGTTGGGGTTCTTTTACACCATGCATCTGAGTTCAAAAAATCCCCAAGAGTCATTCAATAGTTTTTTTGGTTGAAACCTAGAACAATGACATAATTGCTTAGTTTTTTTTTTCCCAATGGTTTTAATGTTTTAAAATCTGTGGAAATAACTTTGATGGATTGACCATATGAATGTAACTAGATGGATTGATCATACAAATGTTTTGCAAGTAAATTTAGGTATAGGTAAATATGATGTTTAGGGGAAACCATGGCAATTTAGTGAGGAAAAGAAATTCTAGACTCTTTCATTTTCCCTTGATTAAGCTAGTCCATAGACAAGGGAAATGAGCAACCAACGCGATGAAGAACAACACAGAATGTGGTAGAGAAAATTGAACATTAATTACACAGGCCAAGAACATTGCAAAGACATCTATTAATATTAATTACAATGTTAGTTCAAGATCTTGGAGAAAATTTAACACCATAGGAGCATTTTTTACTGCAGGATGAAGTAATTAAAGAATTAGAAGATCACATAAGAGTTGTAAAGCAAGCCTCCTATCTATTTTTGATGTCAAAATCCCAAGGCTCAAGGCACATATGTAGGTTTCAAATAGGAAAATAGGATTTATTAGAATCGTTTTAGGAAAATTGGAAAAAGCATTGTAAAACGGAAGCAGAAACTTGTCTCACTCAAGGTTATAGTAAAGCAACATATGTTCCCTCTTGCTAATGCCATTAATAATTTTTTTGCAGCATGGGAACATTACATCAATAGTCATGTACAAGGCAAAGAGGAAGTTATACAATATCTCAATGCTCCAAGTAGTTCAAGAAGCTAATGGACTTCTATATTTGAATCTTGTTTGACTACTTATGAATAGGATGAGAACCAAAACAAAAGGTTTTTTTTTTCATTTCACTTTTTGTAAAACTTCTTTATAGAACTTTAATGAGGAGAATCCATCTTTAGCCAATATTTTTTTGTAGAAAAGACTTTGATTCTAAATTTGCAAGTGTGCAAAATTTCTTCTATTCCCTTGTTAAGCRTTGGAGTTGCAGTAAGAATGTTTCTTTACACTATATATGTGTGTGTGTGTGTGTGTGGTTATCCATATTTATGCTTTTATTCATTTTGTATCTTTCTTGCTAGATGTAATAGTAGAAGTATTTTTTGTCTTGTCTTCATTCCTTTTAGTCACTTTCTYCTAGCTAGGAAATCTAGAATAGATTTGCAATTTGCATATAAATTGAGCTCATAAMMTACATTTTCATTTTGCATTAAGAAAATAAATAATTCTCATAGAAAAAMCAATAATAATGGCAAGGCCAAAATCTAGATGGGTTCCCTATTCCAAATAGTGTAAGGTCTAATTGGGACTTCTCACTAGGAAGAACCCCTATTGTTGAAGAGGATTTCACCCTATCAATAATTTTGGCAGTAGAAGGAGATCCTAAAGCCTTGTGTGGATAATAGAGATAACTTGCAACCACATGATTTACAATCTGATTTTTCAAACCATGACTTGTACTACAACCAAACATCCACCGGAGGTGAGGACTTAAATTCTGAAACATTTTTCAAAAATAGTATTATTCATTTTGAAAATCTTGATTTCCCATAGATTGAACCTCAATACGTCATCTCCAATCAAGAAGTTAACTCTTTTTGTTGTATTACCTGATCATTCACTCAATAAATTGGTCAGCTGCCTAACACTCAATTATTTCCTAGACAAAAAAGAGATAACGAGAAATTCATCCATAATGACAACCTTCCTCAAATCCCAATAAGCATATAAGAAGTTCAACATAAACTATAATTGATATGCAAAGAGATAACATAAACTTATAGGAAACAAATTCTAACTAACATCAAGTAATTAATTCAACYACAAATYATTAAACTGAAAGTAAATTGATATAATGTTGCACAATGATTTAGGGGGCAGGAAGAAGAGAGATATCCTAATATTAATCAAATGTCAACAATAATAAGACAATACACCCAATTATCATTGTCAACACCTTGGTCACCCGACTAGGTTYCTCCATCTTGGATCACTTATCAACTTCTACTTCGTATCCAAACTCTAACTTTACTGTACATTGGAAACTTAGAGAAAGTTTAAACCCAACTCAAAGTTGAAAAATACATTTAGAACTAGGAAGCTCTTATGAGAAAGAAGTGATACAAATCATAGGCAGATCCTCCAGACAATTTCTCCAACATATAAGTTCTCTAATTGGTCAGTGCCAATTCTCCCAACATAAGACTCCAATTTATACCATGAGAAGGTAGTTTAGTTCATTATGGATGGAGATTAGGGTTATATAAGTGTACATATCCCATGATCCCTACTTAGGAATGTGCATTTTGTGTATTTATTATTCTTTTGGGCCCTTTGAAGGCACTCAAAGGTTGCATGAAGGAAACTCAAGGGCAACATGCAGGTTTCTTTCAGGAATGCCACATGTATCAAGTAAAGGGCTAAAAATATATATATAAGAAGTGGAGAAATGATGGACTAATCATGAATGAGTGGCCAACGGAGCAACTTTGCTCAAGGGTGACCAAATGAAGCTATAATAGATTACCCCTACTGTATGACATTAGAAGGGAGGTTGATCACCTAAATACATTATAACAGTACAAAGGAATATGACAAGTGAACCCAAGTGGTGTCCAACAAACTTGGGATATGAAAGGTGCTTGCAAACAAAAACCAAAGTATCAAATGCCTCTCTTCCCCGACATGGGCATACCCATGCTCAGGTGAAAATGAGCAGGGCCACCAAATCAAGTACATTGTGGATTCATGACGTATATATAAAATGCAATATCATGGCCACAAAATAATACACAATGGATTCATGTCAAATGGTATCATGGCCATGAGAAAATTTGCAATGGATCTATGTCTCAATATACATCAGGAGAAAAACTCAAACTGTAAAGAGTACAATACTGGTTCTCTAAAGTACTAATGCAAAATATGTAAGTGGTACTACATAAAAACTTCAACAACAAAAGAAAGGAAATATCATTATGGCCCAAGGTGTTCAACCAAATCTCACGTAAGTACAAATCTACCCCATGTGAATAAATTATTCAAATTTGAACATGGGAGAAACCATTTGATCTTTGGTCATTGATTTATACCATTGACATGCATGAGGTAACCCACTGATAATGATAATGGGCACCAAGGTACCTTGTACATTCTAGTAAGTGTGAATAGATTTGTTGACTTCAAACCCTTGTAGAATCTACTGATTAGGGGTGATTGAGGTATACCCATTGTCAGTAGCAAATGAACCTACCACTAATGATTTCAATCCCTAAGGAACTATAGAGGTTTCTAAATCATTCCTAGAGCAAATGAGATGATGTTAATAGGAAGAGATCCATTAGAAGAAGAGAATTAAGGCATCTCTGATCAACCAAATAGAGAAAATATTAAAAACATGATATGATATGAAGGTCTTGGACAATGATAGAAAAGAACACTCCACCAAGTACGTCTTCCAAATGTACTAGATGAAAATAGTACATACAAAATACCATATGAGCAACAACCAATAATTAAATCAGTGTTATAGGTAAGACATTCCACCAATAAGGACAATGGATTCCTAGGTACAACACAAATCCTGCTACATGAATAAAGGTCTTGTCATTAAAAACAAGGGAGACCACTCAATCAATGACCAATGATGAATGTCAATTGATGAGCACAAGGCAACCTACCAATGACAAAAGTAATTTCCAAGGTGCAAACGATTCTAAGTCTATCTCCCAGAGCAATGTGTCGGAGTCAATAGGAGAAGACCTGCTAGTGAGAAGGTACTGGTGAATCCTCCCACACCAACATGGGTAAAACATTGGTTACAATGATGAACTGAGAACAAATTAACATAGGGAAGGGAGACATGGATGATCAATAAATCTAAAGAATGGTTGACTAAGGTTAAAGACATCCCTTGAACATAAGCATAACACGATGGTGACTTGGGTAACAATTGATGCCAAAAGGACCAATGATATAAACCATCAATCAAGAGGCATTGGGGTAATCTCCATAATTATTGGAAGAGTAAACAATCAAAGGAGTAAAAAATCATAATCATGGTACAACTCCCAAGGAAATACTAAGACCTAACTATAGAGAACTAATGTAAAACAAGTGTTTTGTTCAAGGGTGACATAACTTGATTAATGCTGCCATATGTACAAAGATCATAGAGACCTTAATTCCCTCCCCCCCACTCTTTTTATAAATATTAGAATTATTTTTTGTCATTTTCATTTTAGGAAAGCCTGAAAAATAATTATAAAAGAATGCCATGATACAACAAAAGAGGTGAGTGTCGTAGGGCATGCAATCATGTCTAGAGTGCATAGGACATAGCTATGCAAAGAGAAAAAAARGTGACGTGCATGAAATTGAAACTTGCAAGCATGTATCTTTTGGGGATAAGGTTCAAAATGCATGAGAAAGTGATGTAAATAACAAGCRACAAAAGTGAATGCAATGGCAGTGATCCAGGTGGATATTGGTGGCCACCCACCTATTCCAACTGGCTCCTCTTGACAAWTTTTAGTTCAACATGTTCTTCTGCAATTTTTTGTAATTGCAGGTTCTACACTTCTGGGGCTGTTTGAAGCCCTACACAGCTTCCAGGTGGAGATTGGTGGCCACCCACCTAATCCAACTGGCTTATTTTGGAAGTTTTCATGCCAATACATCTTTATGTACTTCCAGGGCCGTTTTGGGGCCCTAAACAATGTTTTTTTGGCTTGACACAGTCAAATTGTAGATAGAATCAGAGTTTGATGGAATAATGTGTAGTTCTAGAAAAGACCTTTCCAACGGGTTATCACGTGCCTAAAACGAAGGTCGTATGCAAAAGTTACGACCCCAAGAAGTTGAGGTACCAACTTACCCATCGGGGCCCACATAACGTTTGGAGTTTCATCTCTTAGGGTTAGGTTTTTGGATGCCTAGGGTTTTGGCATTCATGAGTAATGTTAAAAAGGCCTCTAGAGCCTCATTGTAATCATTATGCTAAGATGAATGCACGTAGTAGACACATATCTTCTTAGAGATAACTACCACCATTCAAGCACGTTGTTTTCAATTATGCAGTTTTACAGTTTCAACCTATTTTATTTATTCAATAGAAGTTATTGTTCACTGGATATATGTTGTTGTTCTCTGTATCTCTGTGTTATTGTATTCAGCCTATGATTTATTTCATTCCGCTCATAAATCCGGATCAGTGGTATTAGAATGGTTTGCTCTTCATTTATTTTTCTTCATGCATGTCCCTGATAAGATCTGTCCTTTAGCATACACAAGCTGGCTTTCCAGGACTGCTTTACAAAGTGTGTATTTGTCTCTCAGGGACAACCACTGGTAGCTCCAATGACTTATTTTCTTTTACACTTTAGTTATAAGCCAGAGCCAATCTCCCGTTCTCTGTAAACCGGCCTTCAAGAAGTACCCAAGGTATTTGAAGCCCATAGCGAGGTCTGAAAAAATGTACGGGATATACTACTCAAAAGATGCAAGTTCCGACTTCGAGATACCAAAGTAGTGGACAATAGATTTGTTGGGATTCACCTTCAATCCCGAAGCCATACAAAATTTCTGAATAATGCTCATAATCACTTTCCATTCCTGTGCAGAAGTGTTTGTCATTAGTAGAACGTCATCAATAAATAAGAGGTGTATTATTTTTGTCAGTCTGGAAACTTTTATTCCAGTCAAGGCTCCGACAGTTTGYCTTGATTTAATGAGRAGGCTCAGACTTTCCATCACAATAATAAAGAGTAAGGGAGAGAGTGGACATCCCTGTTGRAGTCCTCTCCCGGTTYTGAAKAATTTTGTGACTTCACCATTTACTAATGCAACAAGGGAGGCTGAACTAACACATTCCATAATCTAGTTGGTCACTTGGGTTCCGAAACCCACTTGAATTAGGATCAATCTCAGAAAGATCCAATTGACACAATCGTATGCTTTTTGTAGATCAAGTTTAAGGATTAGTGCATTTAAATTTTTCTTCTGTATACTRTGTATACATTCATGGGCAGTACCTATGGCATCATGGATCAAATGCCCCTCTAGGAAGCCAAACTGTTTTGCCGAGAGATTCCTTGAAAGTATYGATTTAATACGAGTAGCAATAAMTTTTGAGATAACTTTATATACCAGATTGCATAAAGAAATGGGTCTATAGTCCCCAAAGGATTGAGGTTTATTGACTTTGGGTATTAGGGCTAAGAAAGTGGAAATTAGACTTCCTGCTATACGACCACCCGATCAGATTACCTCCACCAAAGCCAGGAGATCTTCACTAATCAAATCAAATAAGTGTAAGAAAAATTCCACAGTCCAACCATCCAGGCCTGGACTTTTGTCTCTTTTAAATTGTGATAAAACCAATTTCAGTTCCTTTATAGAAACTGACGATAAAAGGTTTTTCTCATCATCCTCACTAATCAATCTTGTAAAAAGTTTTTCCACCCCAACTTGCTCAGAGATTGGAACAGATTCACTTGAATTGAAGAAACTCTTGAAATAATTTTCTGCCTCCACAACTATAGAATTATGTCCTTTATGAAGATAACCCCGATCATCTTTGATCTGCCAAATATGTTCGCCGATTCTCCGATGGTTAGCAAAAAGGTGGAAACACTTGCTATTTTTATCTCCACTTTGTATCCAAATTGCTCAGATTTTGAGGCGCCACTATTCCTCTTGGAATTTAAGGAGCTTATTCCTTTCAGATTCGAGTTTGATGAGCAAAGATTCTTCCTCCGGAAGGAGTGGACCATCCGAAATCTGCCTCAGATATTTGTTTATGTTATCTTCTAGGGTTTCCAAAGCTTTAGCATCCCTGTCCTTCAATTCCTTTGCCCATTTCTTGGTAAGAATTTTGAGATCCTTTAATTTCCATAAAAAACACCTCTGTCTGTCTCCTTCTTGTAGTTAAGTTGGATCGGTCCAGAGCTTATGAACCAAGCTGGTGTAGTCATTATCTATGAGCCAAAGTGAATTAAATTTAAAAGGGAAAGCTTTAGGAAGAGTAGAATTCTCCAGTTGTAAAAGAATCGGAGCATGGTCTGATACATATGGAAAATCGACCCAGGATCGATAAAATCGAATAGCTAGAAGAAGATCCTCTGAAACAAGGACCTGTCCAAATGCTTAGCAATGAAATCTGTACCAACATGACTGTTGCGCCAAGTCAGAACTAATTTATCCGGCTGAACATCAATGAGTTTATGTGACAAAAAGAGTGATCTGAAAAAACTCGCAAGATTCCCGAAGGTGGCAGAGCCTCCCCAAATCTCACCATTAGAAACAGTAAGGTTTAAATCTCCTGCTATCACAAGATTTTGAATAGAAAGCAAGCCGTTGTTTGAAAGAGAAGTCTAGAAAGCTTTGCGATCCCGACAAGGTCCATAAACGTTTAGTAGATTGATCTTTCTTTTTGAAGAAGTTATAAACCCTGTCAACAATACCTCGCCACTAGTAAGGAACATAACCAAAGAAAAATGTTGAGGGTCCCAAGACATTGGTAGACAACCCGAAGTTTCGACAGAGCTCACCGCACAAGTGGCCCAAGTTGGACAGAAATTAAGCATGAAGGAACACACTTTTTGCTCTGAAACCAGAGTTTCCTGTAGGAAAATAATATTAGGCCGAGTGGAATCCAAAACACGACGTAGAGAGGAAACTTTTAGGGAGCCACTTGTCCCTCTGAGGTTAAGTGACAGAAGGATCATTACTTGGCTCTTGCTAGGGCCTTCACTGCTCTAAGTGCCCCACTGTCGGAGGAGGAGGGTTCTGTGACTAAGAGAGGGATAGTCGAGGAGAGTAATTTCTTTCTTGAGCTACGAGTTTTAATAGGGGAGTAATCAATGCCTAGTCCTCGTGGCCAAGGAACATCCTTTGAAGTCTCCAGTTGGTTAGCTGACAAGGAACTGACCTCCTTGGATAGGGTAGAAGGATCCAATAGCGCAGACCCAACATAGGTAGCTAGAGGGGCAAGAGTCAGGAATCACCAAGCCCTTCCCCACAGGCTTTCCCACAGAAATAAGCAATGAAACCAACAATGATGATACATTTAAATCATCTTTTTTCATTAAGGATAAAGAGTTATAGAGGACCAGACAGTAATAAAGTAACTTACCAGAGACAATAGCTTC
>JASDQU010209236.1:15898-27786 GCA_032191745.1 Picea mariana
GGAAGACCCATCAAGAAAGATAAGAACCTCAACCTTAACTTTGGAAAACTTTCCAAAACTAAAACATTCGATGATCTTGAGTTAGGCTCACAAACATTTCCCTTTCTAAAGCCGACCTCAGATTTGTGCAAGATAATTGAAACAAGATTAGTCATTCTACCAGGTTTTATTTGACAATATTCGCATCAAGGTAAAGTGATTCCAATTTTTTAAATCAGGGGATCTCATAAGCTTAAAACGTAAATCCAGTTGAAAGAAAAAAAAATACTAGAATCTCTTGTAATTCATGCATAACAGCCTTGTCAGATATGTAGACATTGATTCACTGCCAGCGAGCCTGTTCAGTACCCCAGTGAAAGTTATCATATTTTCCATACTGAATTTCCTTTCACCACTTCATTGCTTTTTAGCAATTAAATGCTGAGATGAGGGCAATCATATAATGAATTTCCTTTCATCATCTCTTTAGAATAGATGGGGGCAATCATATAATGAATTTGATTTCACCATCTGTCTGTATATACATTTGTTAAGAAGTGGGGGCAATCAATCAGTATGTAATATAATCAGGAAAATGAATGCTTAAAATTTTTGCTACAGAGGTCTGTCAACTTATTTTAATAGTTCTGGGTTAGTCTTCTTTCTGGCCTTCATACACTCTTGGCTTCAGAGAAAAAGTTGGAAAAACTCATTGATATTTCTTGGGGACTTTCCTTGAGTGAAAAATATTAGCTTATTCCTACTAGAATGACTAAAGAGGTTAGGATTAGCTCAGACATACTTCCGGTTCAGCCAAAGTTAGAAGAAACATAAATATTTGCCTATTCTCATTTTGAAAGTTAGTTTGTGTGCTTTCGAAGCTAATATGAGACCTTTCTTTCCTTCAGGGACTTAGGTCAGGTGAAGATCAAGCTTGAGTGATCAAGGGGAAAAGGTAGAAGAGCTTCAGAAATTTAATAGTACAAACAACCCCTTAACAAACATGAAATTACTGTCTCGCTCATTGGTATCTCTCAGGACAATTTAACTTGTGCTTTCGGGTCAAATTTCATACCTGAGTGGTTCTTTGTATTTTCAGCCCAAAGACTGTTCACTTATTACCTTTTTAGAAAGTATTTATCATGATCGTTGATGCAAGTTACCCTTTTAGTATAGTTCATTTCCTAAGTCCTTAACAATTTTCCTGTAAAAAGATGATGTGATAACTTGTTAGAAATCCTTACAAATCAGAAAGTTCCTTTGAATTGAATGTTGTACTATTCTGTATCTATCTATATATATATATTGGATCTTCAAAATAAAACTTACCGAAAGAGATGTAACTATAAAGAAAACGTGAAAACAAACCGGTATGTACAATGAGAGTTCGGGAACATATTACTGCATGTAGTATTTAAGGTACCACCCATTGACAGGGGCACTGAGAATATCTCCATCGATATTTTCTAATGAAAAAGCATTTTTTCCTTTAGAGGCTGAAATTCTATATGGGCCAGACCAGATCGAATCGAACTTGCCGTGTTTGCCAATGTCTTCTTTCCTGGCTTACCATTTTAGGACTAGGTCTCCAGGGAGGAAAACTCTATCTTTAGCTTTTTGATCGATTAAGGCCTTCATGTTATCTTGGTATCTCTGCAACTTTTCATTTACTTCAGATATGTTTTTCTGAACTTCAACCAATTGATTTACCCTCCTGGTAATGTCGTTGGGTTCTTCATTTGAATCTTTCCAAAGTTTCATTACTTGAAGAGAAAGATTTATTGGTAAAATGACATTAGTGCCATATGCCATCTGAAAAGGGGAAATCCCAATTGCCCTTTTGGTACTTATTCTATTCGCCCATAGAGATTTTAATGGATATGCCATGCTCTCTTATTTTTGGTCAAAACCTTTTTGATCACAATAATCAGACTTTTGTTCGATGACTCAGCTAGACCATTACCCCATGGGTAATAAGCTATGGAGTGT
This sequence comes from Picea mariana, assembly GCA_032191745.1. Classification (NCBI taxonomy): domain Eukaryota; kingdom Viridiplantae; phylum Streptophyta; class Pinopsida; order Pinales; family Pinaceae; genus Picea; species Picea mariana. The sequence continues at coordinate 17,867 of JASDQU010209236.1, forward strand.
CCTAATATGAAGTTATATTTTTGGCAAAATCTTATCATAGCCATGGATTTAAATGCTTGCGCATTATCAATGACTATCTTTCGGGGACAACCAAACCTGGATAAAATATTTTCTTCAAGAAAATCAATTACTATCAAGTCAGTTGCGTTTCTCATGGGAGTAGCTTCCACCCACTTAGTAAAATAGTCCATGGTAGTTAAAATCCACTTGTATTGGGCACTATAATATGTATGAATCTCTCCATTGAAATCGAGGCCCCATTGCTGGAATGGAGCTTTGGTTTTAACTAGAACTAGGGGTAAAGCTGAGACTTTTTGTTTACCTATGAACGATTGACAGGGGGTACAAGTTCAGACTTTAGTGTTTACCTTAGTGAATAGTTTGGGCCAGTAATACCCGACTCTTAAGATTTTATAARCTRTGKMTCTCCAAGCATGATGTCCTCCACACACCCCTTCATGGAATTCATCTATAACCTTTTCTGTTTYAGCTTCAACTAAGCATCTCAACAGGAAACCTAGGGGGTCTTTCCAATATAATTTTCTGTCTATAATACAATATTTTACAGCATGTAGCTTCAGTGTCCTAGCTTTAGATGGGGTTATTTCGCTGGGACATTGAAGAGTCAATAGGTAAGGAACAATATCATGATACCAGATTGAGGTATAAAACTTGTCTTGAATCTCAACTGTAGGTGTAACGAAGTCGAGCTCATTTATCTCTAAAAATCCCTCATCTTCTTGCAACTGATTTATTCCAAGTGCCTTTAAGTTTGATTAATCTAGTAACTTGGCCAAACCCTGACCTTTGATAATTTTAGTTGGTTTGAATTCCAGGTCCAACTCCTGAATTTTAGCTAGCCACTTGCCTCTCCTTCTGTCACTGTCAGATTGAACTAGTATATCCTTAACGAAAATTGTAGGCACATAAGAATTGATCTTTGAGTGCAATACGTAAGTTCTGAAAGCTTTGAGAGCTTTCACCATTGCGTAAGATTGTTTTTCCATGATGTCATATTTCAATTCGGCGTCTCTGAGACTTTTATTAAAAAACACAATAGGTTGCTCGAAGCCTTCTTCATTTTTCTGTAACAATACAACTGCGATAGTGTGCTCTGAAGCAAAAGAAAAAATTAGAAAATCCTTTGTGTAGTCTGGGCTTGCCAGGACTGGTGCTTTGCCTATCACTCTCTTGATACATTGAAAAGATGATTTGGCTTCGCTCGTCCACTTCACTTCACTGTTCTTCTTAAGCATGTCTATAATCAGTTTTACAATTTCAACGAAGTTAGGGATGAATCTTCTTAAGAAATTTATTTTTCCTAAAAAAGATTGAATTTCTTTTACATTTCTAGGAATGTTTATACTATCTATTGCCTCGACCCTTTTCAGATCAATTTTAATCCCATATTTAGACACTATATGACCCAATATTTACCTTCTTGCATGGTGAAATGAGATTTCTTGGGATTAAGGGACAAACCAAATTTACGACATTTCTCGACAGTTTGCTTGAGATGCAATAGATGTTCTTCATCAGATTTGGAAAAAAACAGTCAAGTCAGCAAGATAGATAACAACAAACTTATCTCTCTTGCCCATGAAGGCGATATCCATGTCCATGGCTTGTTGGAAAGTTTCCCCTGCATTCATTAAACCGAAAGCCATTTTGTCATACATGAAAGTACCCCAAGGGGTAGTGAACACCGCTTTTTATTTATCATCTTGGTGTATCACAATCTGATTGTAACCTAAAAAACCATCAATCATGGATGTTATGTTAGATCCAACTACTTTCTCTAAAACATGATCCATCTTGGGTAGCGGGTAATTGTCTTTGAGTGATGATCGACTCGGGTTTCTAAAATCAACACACAGTCTAATTTCACCGTTTTTATTTCTTACTGGGACTAAATTGGCTACCCACTCCGAATATCTCAGCGGGACGATGATTTTAGCATCCATGAGTTTTTTGACCTCCTTTTCTATCACCGGCAGTAACATAGGGTTAATCTGTCTGAGTTTCTGCTTAAAAGGTTTGACTCCAGGTTTCAAAGGAATTTTATGTTCGATTATAGAAGTGTCATACATTCTCAGTTTGTTGTAAGACCAAACAAAAACATCCTTGTATTGTATAATTAAATCAACATACTTACCTTTGATCTCTGGGGACAGGTACTTGGATAACTTCACCAACCGAGGATTTTCTTTAGTACCAATATCACAATCCTCAACCTCCTCTAGTTGAGGCTGCAAGGTGGACTTTAGAGGGATGTCATCCTAGTTAAATAACCTTTCCAAAGTAATCAGGCCCTTGGGGATTTGGTCATTTTTTAAAACAAGCATACAGTGGTTAGCGATTTTAACGTGGAACTCTTGGGGGTCTTCTCCCTCTTGCATGATCCAAATAGGATCATTTTGGTTTTCTTGGTCGACATGGGTTTCGGCAAACTCGTCTACCGATTCTAAAAACTTATGGAGTTTTTCATCGTCCTCAAATACTTGCCAATGATGTATGTTATTCGGTATGAAAGATCTATGTCTCATTTGTATATGGTATTTTAGTTTGAAAGTAGTGGGAGGTGTGAAAGTTGAGGCCTCTTTGGCTCACGCATCAGCCTGTTGGTTTTCAGTTCTTGGAATATAGTGAATATTGACAGAGGAGAAGAAATATTTGATCAAATCCCAAACACAATTCCTATAAGACCTTAACCTAGGATGTTTGGCCTGGTACTGTCTGTTTACCTATTTTACAATTTACTCGGCGTCACCAAAAATTTCTAGATTTTTTATTTTCATTCTCCTAGCGGCTTCCAAGCCTAACACTAAAGCTTCATACTCACAAACATTATTTGTGTGATGAACGTTCCACTCTAACCTATAGGAAAAAGGGATAATGGATTTATCATTAGGGGCCACAAAGAGTTCCCTAGCTCCTGCTCCAAAGTAGGATGAAGCACCATCAAAGAACATTTTCCAAACACCTGTGTTGTATACATCCTCTTTAACTTTTTCGTTTTCTTTTTTATTTTCTGTACAACTTTCTTCTATCTGTACATCACTTTCATCATCAAAAGATAATATATAATTGCCTAAATATTGATCAGCAATATATATAGGGTAGTTATTCGGGTTGTGCAGATCACTTACCGTAAATGCCAATCTAGTTTCTCTGTATAGGTGCATGAACTGTCCTCCAAAAACCGGGATCGTAGCGTACGTCATGTCAAGATGGAGGGATCCTCCAAGCTTAGAACCCCAAGACCTGGATAACATCATACCATACTTTGGAGGAATATCATCAACCACCACATCCATAAGAATGCTCTTCGCAAGTATCTATGCAAGATTTACAACCAAGTCTTTTATCATGCCTATACATTTAACTTTTCTTGAATCGAATGAATATAAATATCCATAAGGCCTGGTAATTTCAAGGCCTAGTTTATCCATAATGGCTTTAGGCATTACATTGTGGGATGCTCCAGAATCTAACATGTAGTTGTGGAGCAGGTGGTCGAAAACAGTTAGTGTGATATAGAAAGGGGCAATGGTGTCTTTGGTTCCTTTGAAGTGTGGGCCAAAAATTATATTAGGCTTGCCATCTTCTATGTTTATAACACCAGCTAGACTTTCGTTTTCTAAAAAACTAATCATCTTAGCAATTTGTTTTCTATTTATCGGATTTTTTGCCAGCTCGACAAGAGGTATGGGAATCTTGATTTTATTGATTTCGTTTTCTAGATTAAAATTCCCCTCAATTTTTTCACTCTCTATGGTTTGGGCTTTGATCCCTTGCTTTTCAGCTTTCTTTTGTGGTGAAGTTTTTGTTTGTCAGTGACAGGAGCTTTCGCTTTCTTTGTTTTGACTATAGGTGTTTCAGCTGACTTAGTCTTGGTAGGCTGTGTGTCAGTGATATTAGTTTTTTCAGTATGATTTTCATCATTTTTTGAAACCGTATCATCTGTCTCACCCCTCGGTAAGATATTTTTCATTTGGGCGGTCAGGTGAAACCTCCAGCCCCACCTCCTTCGGCTGCTCCCATTGATGATTTAGAGACTGGGACTGGGAGCTTATAAGGGGGAGTTTTACAAGGATGTGGTAAACTTTCAGATGTGTTTGGAAAGGGTATAAAGGTTTCAGAAAAATGGTTATCAAGGTGTGAAAAACTTGATAAAGGAGGACTAGGAAAAAGTGAACTAGCTACTTCAGAATCACAGGGCGAATATACTGGATATTCATCGGAGTATGGGGAGGTAGGGATCTGAATTTCAAGGAAATAAAAGGTGTTGATCGAAGAGGGAGGTGAAATGGATCTTGTATATCTGTGCATGAGAGAAATAGTTGAGAAAGTCTCGATTTTATAATCAGGTAGGACCAAACCAAGTTCTAGCATTGCAATTCCGCAGGTAGATTGGTCTTCGCTAGGAGGTGGATTATTTGATTTTTCAAGTAGATCCTTATTTTTTGGTTGTGTAAAATTAGGTTGGAAAATATCATTTTTCAAAGAGGTAGCCCGTTTAAGAGATCTGCTTGATTTAAAAAAAAAATCCGGATCAGAAACCGACGAAATCTGCTTTTTTTCAAGGTTCTTTCTGGTGTTCTTTCGGCTAAAAGACAGTTTATTTATCGTGGAGTCGCCAAGTGAAATATAAGGTAGACTTAGAAAGTTTTTCTCTCTTTGTTCACTATCAAAGAAAGAAAATGTCAATGTCGTTCTTCCTATGGAAAAGTTTCATGTCTTCATTCCCCGGCAACGACGCCAAAAAGATGTTGTTCCTCAGTTTATACTTTAAGGCTCTAAAGTATATCGTCAAGCCATCTGAAAAAGGTAGAGATAGTTAAGGGGTAAAAAATCAGTTTAATGAAAGGAGAAATCAAAGTTGGTTCCTTAACTGTCTCTATCTAGCTTCCCATTGCTCTTGGATGCTAATATCCATTTCAATCACGACCCATGAATGTTCAAGTTCTACCCGTGTACTTGTTTTTTGTAAGATGGTATTGAATAGGTTTAACGCAATGCTTGTTTGATATGATAGACCGATTTATATATTAGGTTGCCTCGAATGTTTTAATGAATAATATATGCTCAGAGATACACAATTAAGTTTAAAATATCTTTACGTTCATTACGGATATTACCATGTATTGGCGATTTCGAAACGAGTTTTCAAAATGACTGCTTTATGAAACGCCGAAATGCGATGCACGAAAAGGAGTTTAGTGATTTTAATCCTACTTTGAAACGATTTAATTTTAAGTTTAAACCTTGTTTATAAACCTATGAAATCACATTTCGAAGTTTCAAAGAACCTATACCCAAGAGGTATGTCATAGAAATTCCCAAATTGCGAAATCGCGATGAGCTTAAGCTTAGCGCTAATATCGTGTTAAAACTTTAATTAATTAGGATTTGTAGTTAATTTTGAGTTTTCGGAAATCAGGAATTGGGATTTCAAGAATCTATATTCTGGAAACGCTTTGTCACTAGAAAACCCGAAAAGCGAAAGATTTATGACCTTGATTTTAATTTGGAGTTTAATTAATCATTCTTAAAAGGCGTTTTATGAAAAGTGCAATGGGATAAATAACATTCGCTTTTTCTTTTGTCATAATTTCAAAATAAAACCCTCTCGGGATTATGGCACCGGGATTTTTACATTGTTAGATTTCGAAATGACTATTTCGTAAAGTGTCGAATCCTGAATCCCGAAAGACTTTAGCTTTCTTTTTGAAATTAAGGGCGGCTCCATAAAAAAGTGAAGTTTGTAGGCTGAGGATAATAATATTTAAACCCTGTTTCAACAGACCCTTCAGAGTCAAACATTATTTCCTTTGACACAGAACATAGTGATCCATGTCTCTCACACCAAGTGGTGTTTCAAATCAAAGTTGGATGTCTTAGCAATAATATGTTTTTTACGGTGATTGATAAAGGAGTGGCCAATTGCATTATTTATTTGTCATGTTGGAAATTCCTTGGTTCTCCACAACTCACCACATCTTAAGACATCATAAAATATTTTGATGGAAATTCTTTCAAACCTCACGAAATTCTCACCTCTTTACCCATTGATCTCAGGGGAAAGAATATCTCTGTAGAATTCGAAGTTATGGACACCACACTTGAATACAATATGCTCTTGGGTCACACTTGGTTCTATGTAATGAAGGTTTTTTCATCCACTTTATTTTACGTCATACATTTTCCCCATCAAGGAAAGATAATTAGCTTCAATCAACTCAATTATTGCACACCCGACTTGTGAGCTAATCCTACCACCAACGTGCCTTTTATATGTAATTATTATCGGGGATATGAAACTGTTAGTATATGTACGTTTAAATATCCATCTCTTATGGGGACATTCCTCCTTCCTACACCCAACACTATCCATTTTGCTCCTATCAACATTATTTTCTCATCTATCGGTGAATCCCTCAGGTCAGTTGATCATTGGGTGGTACCTCATCCTGAGGATGTTGACTTACATGGAGCATCCATCCCATCAACATCCATTGATATTGGTCAACAACTCCATCCTCATGTGGAGTTTGATCAACTGTCTCTGTCTGTATGTTTTTTGACTCTCTCCGTTCACATGATTTTCTAGATACTAAGTTGCCTTCGGAAGAGGCCATCCCAGAAGTCATGGCTTCCATTGATAAGACCAGAAAGGATAAGAATCATCGAGAATCCATCCTCCCTGATTTTTAACTAACAAGATTCATAATGATGAGCTTCAACCCGGGAATGGGGGAATTTGTTGGGGCATCCAGTGAAACCCCTAGTCTTCACCCTTTTCCACCTTGGTTATCTTTTTCATAACTTTCCACTCAGTTCTCTGCTATCCTTTCCACCAAAGATTTGTTTTTTGTACTCCCATGATGTCTTGATGGATCCCATCAAGGAGATTCCCTAGCTCATGAGACTACTCCAATTGAGTATCTTGGGCCGCAAAAATTCATTCCTGTGTGGCATGGCCCCGACGTGGTGTGTGATATGATGCCAACATTGTCTCATGAGTTCATTGATTATGGAAAAGATCCTTTTCTTGAGCTTAACAATGGGATCCACTTGGCATAAATTATCAAGATGTGTAGTGCCTTATACATAAGTGTGTGGTGTGAGTGCCTTTTGTTTTGTGTACATCATATCCAAAACTCCAAAAATATTTTATTTTTGGGATTTCACTATGTGCTTTGACCTTGGAATCTAGTTTACATGTGTTGACATGATTATAGGGATGTTTTTCTTACAAATATGGGGACATCCATTGAACTTGAGTTACATGTATCTAACCTATCATATAGGGATAGGTTTTTCCTTGCATTTTCCTCTTTTCATTATTAACCGTCCATATTTCCAACACTATACCTTCGATTCAAGATTTTCCAGAGGGGGTTCCCACCATTTTGTTGTATTAAATGGTCACTTTATCAGTCTTGCTGTCTCACTACTTATTGTTTCTACATCGCCATTTTATTCCATTGCTTATTGCACCGCAACCATGCTTGACCGCTAGACATCCATTTGCTCCCTTTTCACAACACCCCTAGACGAGAATTGATGTTATGAGTGGTCATCATTTTCTTTGTCTCTTTTTTCAGTCCATTGCTTAAGTCATTTTCTATGTGCCTGTAAATTCATTGCAACCCACTCGTTCTCTCCAATGGAGCTTACTATTATCCCTTTGTCATGCTTGGTAACCAACCATGACAGAGATACACCTTGGAGTCTCCTTTAAGCTTTTTTCATACTCCCTAAACATGAAAATATTTTTGAGTGAGCTTGTTTCCTTTCACACTTGTTAAATAGATTTGAATGGATGTCTATTTGATGTAAGTTTAATGCTTTTTCAGATCATATGGACTAATTATGAAAACATAATACTCTAGTCAACCTTGGCTAGAATAATTCTCCCTTGTATTGTTTTATACTTTTTAGGGATCAAGGGACTAAATTTATGAAAAAGAATACCCTTGGAGTCTTCTTTAATTTATTTTCAGACTTTCTAAATGTGAAAAGACCATTGATTGTACCTTCTCTGGACTCGTAAAATTATACATTGAAGGACCTATATGGAATTGAACCCCTCCTTCATCAGTTTCGTTAAATATGTGATGAGGGACTCATTGAAGATGAGCTGTATTGAGCATCTGTTATCCTCCTCAAGCTCATTAAGAAAAAAAAGGGTACTCATTGTTCATGGCAGGGGAAAATTGAGGGGTTTTCAGTCTAGTCATCTTCACAATTGGCAGTCATCTATCAAGTCTCCCTTGAAAAATGCACTTGTTTTACGTCTATGTACCACAGTTGGGTTATCCATTGCCTCTAAATCACTACCATCTACTTGAGTTTTTAGACTTCGTCGAATGCTCACTTTTCTAGTCTCCCATGGTGAGTGTTTTGGTCATTATCGAGTCAATGCTGCCAAGTCAAGTTACTTGTTGTGTCATTTTTTTTAAGAGAATATCTCCTACGTCAACTATTTTCATTCTTTCAGCCTATTTATCTTGACCATCCCTAACTCAGTTATGCTTTACTTTATACAACATCTACCTTTTTTTGTTTCGTGTTGATTGATGGGGGATACATCAGATGGGATCCTAAAATACCTCCTTTATTTCACTTCATTTCACTATTTTATCATTATATTTGAACATAATCCATTCCCTTCACCCTTTAAAACATACCATTTATTTAAAATATATTGATTAGAAGCAGTAAAAATAAATGATGTGAGTTTATATTTTACATGGTTTTAACTAATTTGTAGATGATAAACTTAGTGTTATGAACATCTTGTTTTATATAGCTATACAATCCACCGAAAAACTAAAGTAATGGATATTATGGGGAATGCATTCACTATATACATTATTAAAATGTTTGCATCATTGAAATATCAATTGAATAATCTTTGTTCTGTCATGCCCTTTTCCAGGAAGTGAACTTCGAGCTCAATTTGTGGGAGAGTGAAGTTGAATCAAAAAAATATGGCAAATGGGTTTTGTGCCTACTATTCCTAATTAGGTCCTGTGCCAGCCGTTTCCTGAAATTATGGACATATTGAGAGAATTTTGTGGCCCTTCATCTGGTAGCCAAATTTATATCAAATAGATCTAGACCTCCATCCATACCTTTATCCGGACCTTCATCAGGTCGTCAATACATAACTCAAAGCACAACAAGGTTGGCCGTTGGCATATCTGTGGGAATTTTCTGATGAATGCAAAACATGGGTTTTTTACCCATTATCTTCCTCCTGCTATGGCTCCCACTGTATTTCGATTTAGACAGTTGGAACTAGATCCTATATTCGAGATATGATTTTAACAACTCATAGTCTATTAATAACATAGCTAAACGATTTTATGTTTTGAGAGAGAGTCGAACCTTGGTCAACCTCTCAGTTGTATCAAAACTCTATAAATACCGTAGGTCGCTCAAAACGAGGACAACCATGATAATATAGATACTATACTGAATTTGTCCCTGTAACTAAATTATGATATTAATACAGTTTGATGCACTGAGATCTTGATTTTTTCTTAAGATGAAGTAGTACCACAACTACCCGGGGGGCCCACCAGTAGTCTGTGCATTTTTTTAACTTGATGTATAGTCATATTCCTATATTTAATTCTCTTGTGCAGGTTGTTTATTTAAGTTGCAGGTTACTTATCTAATTTGCAATTTATTTGTAATTTTTCATATCTAATCATCTAACTGTGCACACTCCTGTGTATAATTCTCTTGTGAAGGTTATTTACTTAGGTTGTGTTTCATTAATATAAATATTCCCCTGATCATCTAACTATTTATATACATACATTTGTTTCCTTTCTCATTTACATAAGCTATGTTTTACTTTGCAGATTGGTCATCTAGACAATGTACATAACAATTATCTATTA
>JASDQU010209237.1:0-28030 GCA_032191745.1 Picea mariana
GGGGTCCATCCCCCCGGCTGGGGGGTCTGGGGGCAAGCGGGCCCCCAGCGGGGGTTCGGGGGCGAAGCCCCCGAAGCAAAAATTGCCTTATAAAAGTATATTGTAATTTCGTTGTAAATCTGGACCGTTCATTATAAGTTCACAGATCTAATGGTAGAGATTATGTTAGGGTTTTTGTCCTAGAAGGCAACCCTCTTTTATGAGGGAAATGTATTGCGGCTATGTACGAGTGTGAATATTGTATTCTGAGAGAGGAGACTGTGAGAGAAAGAAGAGGAAGTTACAGCGGGTTTTGCTGTAGATTGTATCCCTTCATTTGCTGGATAATAATAAAGGAAGGACTTGGCAATTTCTCTGGTGGACGTAGCCCACACTGGGTGAACCACATAAATCTGTGTCTCTATTGTATTGTGTGTCTTCTATGTTTTTGTTTCTGCATTTGTTTTATTTTATTGCTCCGCGGTCCTATTTTTCTAACATGGTCTTCTTGATGTATCTTCAATAGTTTTCTTAGATTCTGGTTGACCATGATTCCTTCCTTTGAGTACTTTTGCATAACTCTTTCTATTTTTTTCATTCTTTTTTTCTAGCAACCTAGAGTGCTTCTATTCATTCTCTATAACTGATGTGGATGTTTCTTTCTCTCCAAAGTTCTTGTTGAGCTTGACGATTTTACTTCTCATTGTGACAACTTCTTTTTCAAGATTCTCAACCTCTTCTTCTTTCTACATTATCTGAGACTCCACGACTTCTTCTGTTTTGTTCGCTTCTTCAAGATGAATTTTTAATGTGATTATTTCTTCTTCAAGTCCTTTCTCTTCTTGACCAAACTTTGCTTCAAGCTAGTTTAGATTGTTAGCTCTTTCCTTAAGATGATCTTTCAATATCTTATCTCTCATTTTTGTTTCTTCCTTCTGTGCTTCTATGTTGCCTTCCAAATACTGCTTTTGATAATCAAGATTTTCTTCGATCTTTATGGTTTCTTCTAGATGAGTTCTTAAGTTCTCGATGAACTGTTGGGATTCTTAAAAAATGTGAACACTTTCCTTTTGTTTCATCAATTCTTTCTTGAGTGAATTTCTTTCTTCTCTTAGTTCATCTAAAGCACTAATCAATTCTGCTTCATAATTGTCTTCCTTTTCAATTAGTTTTTCTGTCTTATTTCCCTCATGGCATTCTATTTTAAGATGTCCACATTTTTCACAATTAAAGAAAAACAACATACCTATGATGATTATGTTTTCTTCATCTTCTGAATCTATTTGACATGGTGAACATAATTCTTCTTGATCTGTATCTGCATCTTCTTTGGAATTTTCTGAATCTGTGATGGGTGAAGAATATATGTCATGCAACTTATCTCAAAGTTCTTTGGATGATGAACATTTACTAACCTTTTCTCTTACCGGATTAGGTAATCCTTCCCAGATGAAATCCATTGCTATTTTGTTATTCTTCTTCAATTCCTTCTTGGCTGCAGTCTTTGCCCTTTTTGAACTATCATATCCTGTAACAACTAATATCCAAATAAAATGTCCCTGTGCCTGTAAAAATACTTTTGTCTTTCTGCTCCACATCTCATACTTTAAACCATTCTAACCATTAAACATTGGTACTCCATTCTCATAATAATCCATGATCTCCTTCTAGTGGTTAAACTGTTTCCTGAAGGAACCTTCTCTGATTCCAATTGTTGGATTACTGAGAGGGGGGGTGAATCAATAATAGAGAAATTTAATCCATTTTCACCATAAAATGCAAGTGTTATATCAATGTAGCATTAGCATCCAATAGTTGCAGAGTAAATAAACAATGAACAAATGAGCAATCACACACATACAGAGTACACCAGTGTTTTACGTGGAAACCCAAAGCGGGAGAAAACCACATAATGATTTTTCTTATATGTCCTTAAGAAATACATTCATTGGAAGCACCAACTTCCTTTGTTTTCTAGTTGCAACTAGAAGGAGGCTCCAACCACCTAGTTTCTCAGGATACAAGCTGAAGGAAGCTCCAACTCCCCAATTCTCTGGCTACAACCAGAAGGAGGCTACAACCTGAAGGAAGCTCCAACTCGCCAATTCTCTGGCTACAACCAAAAGGAGGATACGACCCCCTATGTTCTCTTTCTACAACTGGAATGTGGCTACAACCACCTGTCCTTATCCCATCCAACTACCCTGACATAGAAGTAGAATGATGGAACCACTTTCACACTAACATTGTGATATATACTGTTGTAAACCTATACCAATCAACCTGTAATCAACCTGTAACAACCTATACCAATAACATGTGCCAAGGTTTCCACACTTTTCCTGCCACACTTTTTCTGCCATGATTTTTCTGCTGCACATTTTGTTTTCCATAGTTTTCCTGCCGCAATTTTTTTTCCGCACTTTTCTTGCCGCACTGGTTTTTCTACTTTTTTCTCTATCAATAATTCCTGCCCAAATAACCTTTCAAAAAATAGATATTCAATGATATTCGATAGATTATTAAATGGGATAACTTTGCCTCTTATTTATACTTTCATGTAGCTTCCTCAAGGGGTTACCTTCTAACCATATTAACCCACTTTCCTTATTTTAGGGCTAACCCACTTCTAACCACTTGTCCACTTAGTAATTTCTCCATTAACTTTATTATTTAAATAATTTATTTTGTATCCATTTTGAATTATAGTACACTCATCACTTCACTTTATTATTTTCCTTCTAACCATCTTAAACCACTTTCCTTATTTTAGGGATAACCCACTTCTAACCACTTTTCCACTTAGTAATTTCTCCATTAACTCTATTATTTAAATAATTTATTTTGTATCCACTTTGACTTATAGTACACTTAACACTTCACTTTATTATTTAAATAATTTCTTCTTTGCAACCACTTTGACTACTTTGACATTTTGGAGCTTCTAGATGACTCATGAGGGTTCTTCAACTTCACATGGCCATAAATATCTAACTGTGAGGAGTTATGTGACGTTCCACATAACACCGGAAATGGAATAACATGTAATATCCATATAGAATAGTCTTACCTTCAAATATATTAAAACTCATACCATTATACATCAAACAAACTTGGGTGCATTACCCAAACCTTTGTGCTACTGGAATTTGCTACCTGACTTTCTTCAAGGGTTGACATCAATGACAACCAACCCAATTAATCAATAGGTTTAGGACATACAAGATCTTCTTCGACCTGCATACCATTTTTTCCTTCCCTTTGACCTCATACCCCTGTTGCTGCTGCATATAAATCTCTTCCTCCAAATCCCCATGGAGAAAAGTTATTTTTACATATGACTGTTCAAGATGTAAATCTTCTACTTCCACAAGACTTAAAATATTCCTAATTGAAGTCATTTTAACAACATAAGAAAATATTTCATCAAAATATATACCTTTCTTTTGTGTAAACCCCTTTACAACAAGTCTATCCTTGTACCACTTTTTTCCTCCATCTTTTTCCTTCAACTTGTAAACCCATTTATTCTGTAATGCTCTTTTTTCTGTAGGAAACTGAACCAAATCACAATTCTGTTTATTTATCAAGGAATCCATTTCCTCTTTCATGCCTTTCTCCCACTTATTTTTAGTGTCTACCTACATTGCCTCTTCATAACATTATGGTTCACCAGAATCAATCAAAAATAAATAATATAATGAAGGAGAGTATCGTTCAGGGGTCTACTTAACCTGGTAGATCTTCTAACAAGACTTGCAAGAGTTTGAAGTTCCTCTTTCTCCTGTTGTACATTTTGATTTTCTGTTACCTTTGGAATTTCCTTTTCAATGATCTCATCAAACACTGTGTATTCTGGTTTTTCTTTTTCTTGCATCTTTCCCTACAATTGATCTTTATGCATGACATTCTCATTAAATATGTCATCTCTACTCCTAATGATTTTTTTATTTTCATAATCCCATAAGAAATAACCAAAATCATTAACACCATATCCAATAAAGGTACACTTCTTAGATTTTTCCTCAATCTTTGTTCTATTTTCTTTATCAATATGGACAAATGCTTCACAACTGAAAGTCTTCAAAAAATAACTATTTACATTTTTATCTTTTCATGCCTCCTCTTGAATTCTACCATCCAAAGAGCTTGAAGGTCCTCTGTTTATTAAGTAAACAAAAATATATACAACATCTTCTTAGAACTGTAAGGGAAAACCAACATGCAATCTCATACTCCTTGCACGCTCCATGATTGTCATGTTCATCCTTTCTGACACACCATTTTCTTGTGGTGTTCTTGGATATGTCTTCTCTCTACGAATCCCATGGTATGAAAATTAAAAATAAAACTCCTTGCTTCAATATTCACCTCCATTTTCCAATCTAATATGATTCAACATTTTTCCTGTCTCATTCTCAACCAAAGATTTTCATTTCTTAAAAGTATCAAAAACATCATATTTTTGTCAAATGCAATAAACCCAAGTTTTTCTAGTTGCATCATCAATAAAAGTAACATAATAATGAGATCCACAAAGAGAAGATACATGATCTGGTCCCCATACATTTGTATGCACAGGCTCTAACTTTTCACTCTTCTTTTCTTTTCCAACTATGAGAGATCTGACTCTCTTATGTTTTTCATAGACACAATGCTCACAGAAATCCAAATCAATTTGTTTAATATCTGGCAACAAATTTCTTTTGTGAATTATCTGCATCCCCTTCTCACTCATGTGTCCAATACTATGATTCCAAATTGTTGTATCCACTCCTATAGAGGCTAAAGAGATAGAAGAGTCAGTATTACCAGTACATAAATATAATATACCTACCTTCTCTCCTTTTTCTATCACAAATGATCCATTGGTGGCCTTCCAAAACTTATCTGTAAATATGGATATACAACCTTCACTTTCCAACTTATCTGTTGAAATTAAGTTTTTTCCTTAGATCACGAACATGTATTACCTCTTTCAACAACCATTGGTTTCCATTCCTTTTCTTTATTTTTACATTTCCCTTTCCAACAATTTTTCATGGTGCATCATCACCCAAATGAACCTGTCCAAAATTACCTTGAACATAATCTAGAAAATGTTTCCTATGGGGTCTGGCATGAAATGAATCCCCTGAATCTACTACCCAATACTCATAAATATTATCTACAGAAAGAATCAAATTATCTTGTAACACATCACCTGTTACATTTGCTTCATGATTTTCTCCTGATGTCCATCTCTTTGCTTCTTTGGAGATCTACAGTGTTTCTTCAGATGTCCTTTCTTGCCACAATTCTAACACTCTATATTTCCTAGTCTGGATTAGAATCCTCCCTTCCTAGAATTCCCATGGTTCCCTAATCCATTTCCTCTATCCTTTTTTCTTCCCCTGTTTTCCATGTTTAACGCATTACTTGATGTCTCACTTGTGCTTTTCCGTCACATTTCCTCACTAAGGATAACACCAACAACATCATCAAATTTTAAAGTGTTTGAACCAGAGACATAGTTACTTACAACCATGACAAAGCCATTCCGTGTTTATGGCAATGAGCACAATATTAGAAGATACCTGACCTCATCATCAATCTCCACTTTTACAGAACTTAGCTGATTAGTAATTGTATTAAATTCATTTAAATGATTTGCAACAGACCCACCTTCTCACATCTTCATATCAAATAATCTCTTCACTAGAAATACCTTATTGGGCATCGAGGGTTTTTATTACAGTTTAGCCAATGTGTCCATCGACACTGCCAGAATCAACTGTATCGTTCCTAGTGCCTTTTTGTCAAGAACCTCCCATTCTTCGTCCTTCATGGTCATCGACTTTTTTGCTAGTCCACCCAATGGTAGGAATAGATCCTTCTGATACAAATAATCTTCCATATGCATCTTCCATAACTGGTAGTTTTGGCCATTAAATTTCTCGAACCTAAACTTTACATCTTCCTCCATTGCCCCCACTCAAACCAAGAACCCTCTTTTCCTGTGAGTTACCTTTTCTCTGATATTATAAAAACATGATCACGAAGAAATAAAATAAAAACAAATTTGGAAATAAAACATAAAAGATACACAATACAATAGAGACATAGATATATGTGGTTCACCCAGTGTGGGCTACGTCCACCAGAGAAATTGTCAAGTCCTTCCTTTATAATTAACCAATAAATGAAGGCATACAACCTACAACACACCCACTGTAACTTCCTCTTCTTTCTCTCACAATCTCCTCTCCTAGAATACAATATTTGTAATGATACATAGCCACAATACATTTCCCTCATAAAAGAGGGTTTCCTTCTAGGGAAAAAAACCTAACATAACTTCTACCATCAAATCTGCAACCTGATAATGAACGGTCCAGATTTACTATGAAATTACAATATACATTTACAAGGCAATTTTTCCTTTGAAATCCCCCCCTGCACTCCCCTGAATGGAGAGGTGTATAGTCTTCCAGGGTGTAAATTCATCTTGGGTTTTAAACACGGATGAAAAAAAATACCTATGAATCAGGAAGATAATCAGGCTCCACAACCAACACTACATAGTACTTATTTTTTCTTCCAGTGCTTGTAGTTCTGGGTTGGTAGTAAGATCTGTCCAAATGCGTGTGCCTTTGTTACACATATTTATGCATTCATATTCCAAGATTTTGATCTTTACCATCGATGTCTGAGCCGTCCTTTCCCTTTGTTCTCTTTCTTCTGGTGGTGTACCTATCAGTGTGCACAGTTCCAGCTTGATGATCTTGTTCTTGAGTCTCTTGATGACTACACTTATATTTGATACCTACTCCTCTACTGTGGCCTCTACTACCAATTAATGGTACTTCTGGGACTTCTTTGTATAGGTTTTGGACTGTCGCTTGGATTTTCTCGACCAATCATTTGACTTCATCCTTTTCCTTCAAATCTTTGTCGGCCTTTTCCTCTTCCTTGCCATTCTCTTTCAAGGATTTCTTGACCCTGAGTTCTACCTCTCTCTTATATTTCAAGGATTTCTCTACCTTTCCTTTAGCCTCAACCTTCTCTTTTACTGTGATTTCCACTTGTTTTTCTACTATGCACTTTTCCTCTACTCTAGTGGAACATTTCTTCTATAGTTCCATCTTCTCGGATTTTTCTTTATATAATTTTCTCGTTGCGGTTTCTTCTCTAAGAGGTAGTTCCTTCATGATCCCTACGTGCAAACCCTATAATAATTCCATAGGCATCTGTGACATGACTAGGTCCATGTGACTTAGTCTTTGTATATTCTCTTGTACTTCAGGGTTGGGTAACCCAATTGTCTCTACTGGGATCTGGATCACTCTGCACTTTGCTTTCATTTGTTTTGGTACCGCGATATATATTTCCTCGGTTATTCCTTCTTGGCCTGGGCCATATCCTTATGTAGGTGCCAGTTGGATTGTTTTGAATAATTGTTGTAACATCAGAAATTGGTCCTGCAACTTTGTTTGTAGTTCTTCCTCTTTCTTTGTGGTC
The DNA here is from genome assembly GCA_032191745.1 of Picea mariana. Classification (NCBI taxonomy): domain Eukaryota; kingdom Viridiplantae; phylum Streptophyta; class Pinopsida; order Pinales; family Pinaceae; genus Picea; species Picea mariana. The sequence continues at coordinate 7,480 of JASDQU010209237.1, forward strand.
TGTTCGAGGACTTCCTCCATGGAATCCCTTAGTTGGTAGCCAATTATTTCCATGTTGTCATATGTTAGTGTGCAGACAACTAGTTTCTTTTGGGCCTTTTTCGTCTTCCGCGCATATGGACCTATGGTTTGGTCGTGTCGTTTCTTCCCTGTCTTAGGTGGGGGTTGTGGATTTTGGTCTGTTGGTTTAGTTTCTGGTGCGTCCTCCATGCCATTTCCTTGATTGGTGTCCTATGCCCCATTGTCGGGAGGGTCCATCTCTACATATGTGTGTTGTGACACCTCAATGTTCCCTTGTTGCGTTGTTTTATCCCCTCGTTTTGAGACCTTCCAGTATTGTTCCCAATCCTGCATGACTAGCTAGATGTCTTCTTTCATTGTCTTGTATTTTTTTTGGAACCACTCCTCCATTGGATCCTTTTTGGATTTAATGTACATGTGATTCTTATCGATGCGAAACTCCGTGACTGGTCCATATGCCTCCACCAACTGTGGTGACATGCGTGGTGTGTTCTGAATATTATGTCGAATCATTTCAACATAGAGAAATAATTCTATGTTGTTTTCCATTTGTCTCCTCTTCTTTGTTCGAAACTAGAAATTATAGTACTTTGTAGCCACGCATGGCTTCCATTGTAGTTTAATTGGATAGGATACTCGACTCTCACCCGAGATACCCGAGTTCAAGTCCCGACAACAAAACCATTTGTTGGCCCACTCACAGGTAGGTTCAAGACCCTGGGATCAAGTTACTTAGTCAAACAAAACCCTACAGACACTAGCCCTTTTGGCATCACCTGCATGCAGATGAAGTCTCACCCGATGTATCTTTATGGGATCTGCAGGAACCATGATTCTGTAGTGGTGAGGGAAATATTGGAAACTGACTCTATTATATCTATAGGATACTCTCGTGCACTAGACCCTTGTTACCCTGAAATCGTTACTTAGTTATATATGCACATATACCCATACTTATGCTATTTATTGGTTAAAAATACAGTCATGGTTACTTCACACTACTAGATCATCATCAAAAGTAAAGATAAACATACAAACAACTTTAAATATAAACATACATTAACATTACAGACATGAAATAACATCCAAAAGAAAAATTATACACAGGGTTACCATGCTTCACCCCACTCCGGTCTACATCCACAAAATATAATATTCTTTATTATATTTGACTATCTTGGTTGCACTCTGCGCTACAATGCATGAATAGCATCCAATTCTCCTCACATTTGTAGATTCTTTACAATAATATTTCCTTTGAAACTCTCTTTCTCTCTCTATATATCTATCTCTCTTCGATCTCTTGAACTCACAACATCGTTTACATATTTATACATTATGATCAGGGCCATTTGAAATATCATTGTGAGTTGGATACCACTCATGCTCGGCTTGCGACAACTCATTATGAGCTGGATAAAACTCATGCTCGACTAGTTTTCCCAGATTTTGTGCTAGCTTTTCTTTCTAGTCCCCCGTCTTCTTCTCTTTCCTCTATTTTATTTCTTGATATTATTGATATTCTTGATCTTATTTATCTAATTTATCTTCTTCTTCCTTCTCCCTTCCTATGCATTTTCCCTGTACCTCATCTCTTCTTATTATTCCATCCCCAAAACATACTGCCCAACACCCCTTAATGACAACTTCGTGAATTCCTAACATAGATCGAAGTTTGGAAAACTTCACTTCTGTAAGAGACATTTTGAAAAGGTCTACAATTTGATCTTCTTTAGGGAAAAAGTATTGGATTACTGAGAGGGGGGGTGAATCAGTAATAGAGTAATTTAATCCTTTTTAACTGTATAATCCAAGTGTTATATCAATGCATCATTATCATCCAATAACTGCAGAGTAAAGAAGCAATCAACAAATGAACAATCATACACATACACAGTACACCAATGTTTTACGTCGAAACACAAAGCGGGAGAAAACCATAGAATTCTTTTTCTTATATGTCTTGAATAATTACATTCATTGGAAGCACCAACTTCCTTTGTTTTCCAGCTACAACTGGAAGAAGGCTCCAACCCCCTAGTTTCTTAGGCTACAACCTTAGGGAATCTCCAACTCCCCAATTCTCTGGCTACAACCAGAAGGAGGCTACAACCCCCTATGTTATTTATCTACAACTGGAAGGTGGATACAACCACCTGTCCTTTCCCCGTCCAATATCCCTAACGTATAATTAGAATGATGGAACTACTGTCACACTATGACTGTGAGATATACTGTTGTAAACCTGTACCAATCAACCAGCACCAAATAACCTGAACCATGCATCAACCATTCATCAACCTATACCTCAACCTGTAATCAACCTGTACCATAAACAAGTGCATCAACCATGCACCAACCTGTATCAAACAACCTGTAATCAACCCGTGCCATAAAAAAGTGCATCAACCATGCACCAACCTATGCCTCAACCTATACCATGAACAAGTGCATCAACCATGCACCAAACCTGTACAAATAACCTATCACAACAACCTGTCACAACAACTTGTCAAAAAAACCTATCACAACAACTTATCTCATCAATATTATCAACCAAATCAGATCTACTCACCAAGATCAATCACCAAGACAACTCTCAAATATGTGCATCAACCAAGCATAACACAACAACTCATAATCATCACCAAGATCAATATGTGATTCTAATAATAAAAGTATGCTACATCATCCATAAACCATGTGTTAGAAATACTACTAAGAAGTGTCTACAACCATGTACCAAGTATGAACCTATCATGTATCAAATACTCATCAACTATGACTCATCAATATCTACCAACATCATCGACTATACACCTCATGTATGTGTCAACGCATCAACTACTTGTCTCAACCATGTACCCAACATGTACCTTAACCAAAATCCCTCATCAATTTCATCATCCAAATATGATTTGTAACTCTATAATAGACCCGGTGTATATGATCACATACCTGTAAACGTTCCTTAACTTTAACAACAAGAGACTAGCATTTTCATCAAACTTTTCTTTAGTCTCACATGACTAGTTTTGGATTAGTCAACAACCCTAACTTGAAATAATCATAAATATATACCTGTAATGAATAAAGATATGAAAATTATATACAATGTTATTCAGTGTGTTTTATAAAATTCTTCTAGGTGTCACTACTTTGAACCTCTCAGAAAAGGAGTTATAGCAAAAATGGCACACCTTGCTGAATTCTATCTTATTCTAGAGAGAGACCTTGTAGAGAGTGCCCTCCATGGAATATTTGTTGAATCAGTATGAAAAAGTTACAAAAAATACTAAATCCTATACTCTAACCAACACATGTGGTATTACTTAATTTTGATCTGATATGAATAATTTATGACGTTTTTACCCGAAACACCTGTTTTAGACTAGTTTCAGGACTAGCCACAAACCCTATTTTCCACATCTTGACACGCCAAAAATACAACGATCCACAATATGAATTGCTTATCGCAGATACTTGGATATGTTTCCTCAATGACCTAGCAATTTCACGGTCTGAATTATTCTAGAAAAATATTTATTCTGAAAATGGTGAGATGACCTGTAAATAACATACCTTAGAAAGCATCATCAAAAGAATTTATCCTCCCTTGAATTCTGGCCTTATTTTCTTCACCTTCCCTTTGAAATTTGGCTTAGATATCCTTTGGTTACCTCAGTAACCTATATATATTCAATATGCTCAAGTGTGATGTAAAATGAGATCCTTTCCTCTTATTTATACTCTCCATCTTCTAGGTCACTTAACCCATTTCTAGGTCACTTAACCCATTTATAGGTCACTTAACCTATTGTCCGCATTTTTAGGGTTAACCACTTTCCATAATTAGAAATTTCTCCATTACTTTATCATTTAAATATTCCTCCTTGATTTTGTCACCTCACTTTATCATTTAAATAATCTTCTTTGATTTTGTCACTTCACTTTATTATTTAAATAATCCTTCTTGACTTTGTCACTTTACTTTATCATTTAAATAATAATTTCTTCTTTTCAAGCTCTTTGACTTCTTTGACCTTTTGGGGCTTCAAGCCAACATATGAGGGTCCTCCAACTTCATAAGGCCATAACTCTCAAATCATGAGGAGTTATGTGATGTTCCACATACCACCAGAAATGGAATGACATGTAATATCCATCTAGAATAGTCTTGAATTCATATATATCAAAACTCATACCATTATCCATAAAAAAATCTTCGGTCCATTACCCAAACCTGGGTTCTCCAACTTATCATGGCCATAACTCTCTAACCGTGAGGAGTTATGTGACATTCCACATACCACCAGAAATGGAATGACATGTACTATCCATCCAGAATAGTCTTACCTTCAAATATATTAAAACTCATACAATTATACGTGGAACAACCTTGGGTCCATTACCCAAACCTTTGTGCTACCAAAATTCGCTACCGGTCTTTCTCCAAGGGTTGAAATCAATCACTAAGGGTTGACATCAATCTACAATATCACTCTCCAATAGTTGACATCAATGACAAGCAACAATCCATACCAACTATCCATCAAACTAAGCCAACAGTCTCACAATCTCCCCCTTTGGCATTGATGCAAACACCAACATTGATGGTAACACTTAGTCATGATAACATTCATGTGTATACTCTTTATCAATGTTTCTATATCTCCCCCTTTGACATCAATGGAAAAGGGTATCTCCCTTTGGGGCTGCTCCCCTGACTAAAATCTCCTTGGGGTTTCTCTCCCTGTCTACATGCCTTTGATTTTTCTTTGTGTTTATAATCCTCTGATTACTCTATTTCCCTTCATATGAATAATATATCCCCATTTGACAAAGGGTATCATGCTGAAGTCATATTGCTCATTCTTTCCTTGTGACGGTCGCTCCCCTTGGAAAAATGCCTCTATTCTCTCTCTCCAAGCATTTACCTTTGCATCTGATAAATCTCTTCCCCTTTATCCTATTTATGGTGGTTCCTCGTGTTCATATAAGACATATAAGATAAGCATTCAAAAGAATTCATTTTGGAGTACAAATTACTCCTAGTCTCTGGCGAAGATACTCAAGGGATTCCTGTGGAAGCAGTTTTGTAAATATTTATGCCACTTGTTCTTTTTTTCCCACATATTCAACTTCGATGTTCTTCTCTGCAACCTGTTACCATATAAAGTGATACTTGATTGGAATGTGCTTCATCTTGGAGTGCATCACCGGGTTTTTTGAGATATTGATGGTGCTTGTATTATCACATTAGATTGGAATGGGCTCATCATACTCAAAATGTATATCTGTCAAAGTTTATTTCATCCAAAGAACCCGTGTACAACATGTTGTTGCTACAATATACACTACTTCGGTTGTAGATAGAGATACTGATGATTGTTTCTTACTTAGCCATGATACCAAACACTCACCCAAGTAGAACGCTGCTCCATTGTTTCTTCGTCTATCATCAATACAACATGCCCAATCTGCATCTATATAGGTAATAAGAGATAGATACTTTCCTTTTGAATACCATAATCCAAACTCTTCTGTTCCTTTGAGATATATGAAAATTCTCTTTATTGCTAATACATGTGATTCCTTTGGTGCTTCTTGAAATCGTGCCACCTGTCCAACTACCTGCATTACATCTGATCTGGATGTTGTCACATACAGTAGGCTGCCAATCATTGACCTGTATTTCCTCTATTTTGTAGACTTTGAATCATCATCTTTGTTTAACTTGAAACTGTTTTGCATGGGAGTGATAACTGGTTTGCAATCTTCCATTTCAAACCTCTTTATCATTTCTTTGATATACTTGGTTTGAGAAATAAAAATTCTTTGGTTGCTTTGATGTATCTTAAGTCCCAAAAAGAAGGATAGTTCTCCAAGTAATGAAATTTCAAATTCATTATGCATATCCTTTGCAAATTTATGGCTTAAAATGTCATCATCACTACCAAAAATAATATCATCAACATAAATTTCAATTAATAAAATATTACCTTGAGTTACCTTGATGTAGAGGTTGTTGTATGTGCTTCCTTTCCATAGTTCATAGGGAGTTTTTCCATTGTTGTTTATGAGCATTACTCTATTTTGAATGTGAACTGATGTATGCATTGCATGTTTCCAAAACATATCTGTCAATTTGGAATCCATTAGCATTGTTCGAGCCCTTTCCTATGTAATTATCATCCATTATGATAATGTTCCTTTGTCTCTAAACCACTCTCTGAACCAATTTATGAATCCATGATCTTGTCCACTATCATATATCGGTCCAAACTTGCTAAGTGTTCTTACGAATCCATCTCTATCCATACTGTCCAAGATTCTACTTGCGCAGATTTCCATAATGCTAACCCATTTATCACTATACTATCATGAAGTCTTGATTAATCTATCAAACTGTACTTCTGCTAATTGATTGCTTTGAATATGTCTTCTCAAACTCTGCAAGCTGCTCGAAGGATGGTTCTTTGGTCTGTCATAGCTATCGCATAGAATCCCCCTATCTAATATTCATATTACTTGGGAGTATCTAAGTTGGGTGGCTCAGAACAATTCCTTCTCTGATGTGTATTCATCATCATCTTCATTGGTAGATTCATTATCTCTCTGAGCTCTTACTTCTTTCTTTCTATCTGTGGATTCATCTTTCACTACAATTCCTGAAAGTACAATCTCTTGAACATGTTCCTTATTTACCTATCCTTCCTTTCTTTCAGTTATTTTCCAAACCTTTATGTATCTGACATCTTTCTTTTTCTCTGTAGAATTTTATTCATCTCGTTTTATTGCCAATCTTGCGATCTATGGTACCTGATCTTTTTTCACTTGTTCTTCCCGTTTTCTTATCCATACTTTCTTATATCTGATATCAGTATTCTCTTTCATGGAAGTATCGATCATGCTTCTACAATCACTGGCTATGTATCCATAGTTATGAAATTTGTAACACTCAATGTTACGTGCAACCGGATAGGCACTTCTTGCTTGAACATTTATTTTATAATCCCTACAATCTGCAACTTTATGTCCAAAGTTAGTACAATTAAAACAATGACCATAAAATAAATTTGCATACCCGGTAGTGAATGATACTCTTTGTGGCATAGTCCTTCTGAATTTTTTCCTTGAATGATCATGATCATGATTGAAGCTTCTTTGTGTCTTGAACATGGATGGTATTCTTGAAGATGTATCTTCAATAGTTTTCTTAGATTCTGGTTAGCCATGATTCCTTCCTTTGAGTACTTCTTAATAACTCTTTCTATTTTCTTCATTTTTATTTTCTAGCAACCTAGAGTGCTTCTCTTCATTCTCTATAATTGATGTGGATGTTTCTGTCTCTTCAACGTTCTTGTTGATCTTGAGGATTTTACTTCTCAAAATGACAACTTATTATTCAAGATTCTCAACCTCTTCTTATTTCTTCATTATCCGAGACTTCATGACCTCTTATGTTTTCTTTGCTTCTTCAAGTTGGATTTTCAATGTAATTATTTATTCTTCCAGTCTTCTCTCTTCTTGACCAAACTCTTCCTCAAGTTGGTTTAATTCATTGGTTCTTTACTTGAGATGAACCATCAATAATGTTTCTCTCTTTTTTGCTTCTTCCTTTTGTGCTGCTATGTTGGCTTCTAAAATTTTCTTTTGATATTCTAGAGTTTCTTCAATTCTTCTGGCCTCTTCTAGTTGAGATCTTAAATTCTTGATGACCTGCTAATCCTTTTCGGAACATTCAACACTTTCCTTTGGGTTCATCAATTCTTTCTTGGATGACTTGTTTTCTTCTCTTTCTTTCTTTAGATATTTAATTGCATTGATCAAGTTTTCTCTGTAATCAACTTCTGCTTCTTCATACTCTTCCTCTTTTGAGTATGTCTGACATGATGAACATATTTCTTCTTGTTCTGTATCTTCATCTTCTTTGGCATTTTCTGAATATGCGATGGGTGAAGAATATATGTCATGTAACTTATCCCAAAGGTCTTTTGTTGATGAACATTTACCAACCTTTTCTCTTACCGGATTATGTAATCCTTCCCAGATGAAATCCATTGCTATTTTTTTATTCTTCCTCAATTCCTTCTTTGCAATAGTCTTTTCCTTTTTTGAACTATCATATCCTATAACAAATGATATCCAAATATAATGTCCATGTGCCTATAAAAATATTTTTGTCCGTATGCTCCACACCTCATACTTAAAATCATTTTGACCATTAAACATCGATACTCCATTCTCAAAATAATCCATAATCTCCTTCCAATGGTTACACTGTTTCCTGAAGGAACCAACTCTGATACCAATTGTTGGATTACTGAGAGCAGAGTGAATCAGTAATAGAGAAATTTAATCCTTTTTAACCATATAATCCAATTGTTATATCAATGTATCATTATCATCCAATAACTCCAGAGTAAATAAGAAATGAACAAATTAACAATCATACACATACACAGTGCACCAATGTTTTACATGGAAACCCAAACCAGGAGAAAACCACAGAATGTGTTTTCCTATATGTCTTGAAGAATTACATTCATTGGAAGCAACAACTTCCTTTTTTTTCCAACTACAACTGGAAGGAGGCTCCAACCCCTTAGTTTCTCAGGCTACAACCTAAGGGAAGCTCCAACTCCCCAATTCTATGGCTACAACCAGGAGGATGTTACAACCCCCTATGTTCTCTGACTACAACTGAAAGGTGGCTACAAGTGCCTATCCTTGCCTCGTCCAACTTGCCTGATGTATAAGTAGAATTATAGAACCATTGCCACACTATCATTGTGAGATATACTGTTGTAAACCTATACTAATAAACCTACACCAAATAACCTATACCAATAACTTGAACCATGCATCAACCTGTACCTCAATTTATAATCAACTTGTTCCATAAAAACATGCATCAACCATGCACCAACCTGTACCAAACAACCTGTGCCATAAATAAGTGCATCAACCATGCACCAACCTGTACCTCAACCTGTACCATGAACAAGTGCATCAACCATGCACCAAACCTGTACAAATAACCTGTAACAACAACATGTCACAACAACTTGTCCAAACAAACTATCGCAACAACCTGTCTCATCAATCTTATCAACCAAATCAGATTTACTCACCAAGATCAATCACCAAGACAACTCTCAAATATGTGCATCAACCAAGCATAACACAACAACTCATAATCATCACCAAGATCAATATGTGCTTATAATAATACAAGTATGATACATCATCCATAAACCATGTGTCAAAAGTACTACTAAAAAGTGCCTCCAACCATGTACCAAGTATGTACCTATCATGTATCAACTACTCATCAACTATGACTCATCAAGATGTACCAACATCATCAACTATAAACCTCATGTATGTGGCAACTCATCAACTACTTGTCTCAACCATGTACCTAACATGTACCTTAAACAAAATCCCTCATCAATTGCATCATCCAAATATGATTTGTAACTTTGTAATAGACCTGGTGTATATGATCACATACCTGCAAACCTTGCTTAACTTTAACAACAAGAGACTAGCATTTTCCTCAAACTTTTCTTTAGTCTTACATGACTAGTTTTGGATTAGTCAACAACTCTAACTTGAAATAATCATAACTATGTACCTGTAATGAATAAATATCTGAAACTGATATACAATGTTCTTCACTATCATTTATGCAATTCCTCCAGGTGTCACTACTTTTAACTTCTCATAAAAGTATTTATAGCAAAAATGGCATGCCTTGCTGAATTCTAGTTTATTCTAGAGAGCGACCTTGTAGAGCATGCCCCGCACGGGATATTTGTTGAATAAATATGAAAATTTTACACAACATACTAAATAATGTACTATAACCACCACATTTGGTCTTACGTAATTTGGATCTGTTATGAATAAGTTATGACATTTTACCCGAAACACCTGTTTTAGACTAGTTTCGGGACTAGCCACAAGCCCTATTTTCCACAGTGTGTAACTCCAAAACTATAACGCCCCACAAGATGAATGTTTTAAAAACATTATTGGATATGTTTCATCAATGACCTAGCAATTGCATGGTATGAATCATTCTAGAAAAAAAATTATTGCGAAAATGGTGAGATGACCTGTAAATAACATACCTTAGAAAGTATCGTCAAAAGAATTTATCCTCCCTTGAATTCCGACCTTCTTTTCTTCACCTTCCCTTTGAAATTTGGATTATATATCCGTTGGTTACCTTAGTCACCTATATATATTCAATATGCTCAAGTGTGATGTAAAATTATAGAGTCTTGCCTCTTATTTATACTCTCCATTTTCTAGGTCACTTAACCCATTTCTAGGTCACTTAACCTATTTCTAGGTCACTTAACCCATTTCTAGTTCGCTTAACCTATTTATAGGTCACTTAACACATTTATAGGTCACTTAACCTATTTTTCTCATTTTTAGGGTTAACCACTTTCCATAATTAGAAATTTATCCATTACTTTATCATTTAAATATTCCTCCTTGACTTTGTCATCTCACTTTATCATTTAAATAATATTCTTTGATTTTGTCACTTCACTTTATTATTTAAATAATCCTTCTTGACTTTGTCACTTTAATTTATCATTTAAATAATAATTTCTTCTTTTCAATCTCTTTGACTTCTTTGACCTTTTGGGGCTTCAAGCCAACATATGAGGGTCCTCCAACTTCGTAAGGCCATAACTCTCAAACCGTGAGGAGTTATGTGATGTTCCACATACCACCAGAAATGGAATGACATGTACTATACATATAGAATAGTCGTACCTTCAAATATATTAAAACTCATATCATTATACATGAAACAACCTTGGGTCCATTACCTAAACCTTTGTGCTACCGTAATTCGCTATCGGACTTTCTCCAAGGGTTGACATCAATCACTAAGAGTTGACATCAATATACAATATCACTCTCCAATAGTTGACATCAATGAAAACCAACAATCCATAAACCTAAGACAACTGTCTGACAAAAAGATCACTTCAATAAATTGATCATGAATGAGCTTTATGATGGCGTGCATGTGTAGCTCGATGTGTTTGTTACTCTTTTGTTGAACTAGGTCTTTGGTGAGCTTGATGGAACTCTCATTGTCACACCAAAGGATGGTCAAATGTTGTTGTTGGAATCCAAACTCTAAAAGGATCTTTTGAAGCCATAAGGCTTCTTGACTTTCATTTACTGTTGCTCCTTACTCTGCTTCTACCGAATAAAGTGAAATAGTCTGTTATTTCTTATAGGCCCAAGTGACAGGTCCTGAACCAAGGATGAAAACATAACCTGTAGTAGAATTTCTATCATCGGGGTCTTCGGCCCAATATGAATCACTGAAGCCAACCAATAATAGAGTCCCCCCTGAACTATAATGTATCCTGAGATAAATTGTACCCCAGACATACCAAAGTATCATTTTAGCTTCTTTCCAATGGATTTCATGGGGTGTTTGCATATACCGAGAAACAAGACCAACAACAAAGGAAATATCAGGATGAGTATGAGTCAACTATAAGAAGCTACCATCTAATTGACGATACAAAGTGGCATCAACTTTGGGATAAGTACAGGTGGTAGCAAGATTGACTCCAGACTATAAGGGAGAAGGTGTTGTCTTACAATATTCTATGTGGAAATGACGAAGAATATCAAAAGCATACTTAGAATGGGAAATAAATATTCCTTCATGGTTTGCAAAACTTCAAGGTCAAGGAAATAGTGCAAAAATCATAAGTCTATCATTTCAAATTTCTTCTTAAGGATGTTTTTGACATGGTTTAAAAGTTTTGAGTCACTACCAATAAGGATATGGTCATCAACATAAAGTACAAAGATTATGATATGACTTCCTAATTTCTTGGTATAGACATTAGGATCGGAATGACATCTAAAAAATCCAGTGTCAATAAGAAAGTTTCCCATTTTGGTATACCAAGATCAGGGATCTTGCTTAAGACTGTAAATATATTTCTTAAGGTGAAAAACAAGGCTAGACTAATTCTGTACATAGTGAGGAGGTTGTTCCATGTATATTTCTTCTTGCAAATCCTCATGCAATAAGGTGGATTTAACATCCATCTGATGAACCTCCCATTTATGTGAGGTGGCAAGGGAAAGAACAAGGATGATGGAATTCAGTTTGGCTATAGGGGAAAAGATTTCATTTTAGTCAATTCCTTCAACTTGGGAGAATACTTTGGAAACTAACCAATCCTTGTGTCTTTCAACACTTCCATCTGATGCATACTTAGTTATATATACCCATTTACATTGACAAGTTTTCTTCCTTTGGGAAGAGGTACAAGATCCCAAGTATTGTTTTCCATTAAATAATGATACTCTTCATTCATTGTTGTATCCCAATCTAGATGACCTAAAGATTCTGCAAATGTCTTTGAATCATGAGTCTCTAAAACTTGAGACAAAATAGAAGAGGATCTTTGGAACCATGAACATGTCTAACTCTGATCTGAAGAATCACCGATAATATCACCAACTCCTTCTCATGTTGAATGGACCCTTGTAGGAAGCGATGGTGATGGTGTTGGTTTAGGTTCAATGGACTCATCTGGAGGAAGGTGAGTAGGTGGAGGTGGATTTTCATCCTCGATGTCATCATCCAAAGAAGAAACTATAATAGGAACAAAAAAAGGAACAAACACCGAAGATGGCTTGCAGTTCGAAGAAGGAAAAATTGTTGAATTAGGCTCACAAGCCAATAGATTTTCATCAAATTTAACATCTCTTATAATAATAATTTCATTACAATGTGGTTGAAGAAGTTTGTAACCTTTGACATCTTTAGAATAACCAACAAATATACACTTTTCACTTTTAGGTTGCAATGGTTTCCTTTTCTCATCAGGAATGTGAGCCCATGCTATACTGCCAAATACATGGAATTAATTTTAGTCCATGCTTCTTTCAGTGTTATATTTTTAAGAGCCTTTGTGGGACTGTGATTTACTATGTAATTTTCATACTTTATGGCTTTCGACCAATACTCTAGACTTAATCCCTTATATTGGATCATACAATTATCCATTTCTTTTAATGTGCACTTCTTTCTCTCGGCAACACCATTTCGTTGTGGAGTATATGGAACAATGTGTTGTATTTGTATGCCCTGTATACTACAGTAACTTGTAAAATTATTGTTCACATATTTTCCTCCATTTTCTATTCTTAACCTTTGAATTTGATGTTCATATTGCTTTTCCACAAGGGCCTCGAAGGCTAGAAAATTGTTAAAAAATCGCTCTTAAGTTTTAAGAATAAAACCCAAGTATGTCTGGAAAATTCATCAATGAAAGTTAAGAAATACTTGCACACAGAAAAACAAGGAGAAGAGAGTGACCACACAAGTCACTTTGAAAAAGGTGCAAAGGGCCCGAGGCATGATAAGAGGCACATTTGTCAAAAATGTCCTGATGATGTTTGTCGATAACACAAATGACATAAATACCATCATTGCATGAAACAAGAGGAAGACCCGTCACCATATGTTGATTACATAGTTGCTACAATGATCGATAGTCTAGATGAACAAACTTCTCATTCTAAATTTTGTTCAAGTCATCGCTATGAGAAACAAAAAATGATTGAAAATATGATGACCTAAAGTTGTCAAACTTGTACAACATGGTAATATCATCAACAATTCTAGTTACAAGAACACGTTCATGATCATTTAGATCCTTGATTTGCAACTTGGTGAGGTGAAAACTCTATGGTTTTACCTTCACCTGAATGAGTAATTTGATATACTGATAGAAGGTTACGGGAAAGGCTTGGAACAAAAAATACATCATTGAAATGACCATTATCTAGCTGAATTTTTCTAGATCCCACAACACTAAGAGATCTATCATCACCAACAAATTTTTTCTTGGTGTTACATTCATTTAGAGTAGAAAATATGGATTTCTCCTTATCCATATGATAATATGCTCCATATTCAATAAGCCACTCATCAGAATAAGAAGTATAAGTTGCATTGAATGAGAAACAAGAAGAAGAAAGTGCATGTCCATCAGAAGAAGAAGAAGAAGTAGAATCAATACTAATGTTGTGCTTCTTCATAGTTGCTTCTAAAGCTGCCATCTTATTGAAATATTTGGACTCATCATGACCATATTTCCCATAAAAGTTGCAATGTCTGTTATTCTTCTTATATTTAGATTTTGATCATTTGTCACCATTAGGAGTTGAAGTTGTCTGAGTGGGTTTGGGACCCTTGTTTTGCTTATTTTTGTGGCAATGATGTTGCTTCTTGGGATTCTTGGGTTTATCTTTCTGTTGGGTGACTAAGGATTTGTTGGAGGCACCTGCAGTGTTGATCACTCCTAGTTGTACAAGATTACCTTTCTCTCTAATCAAGGCATCACAAAAGGACTCAAAAGTGGGTTTTTAATAAGTTTTCTCTAGAGCCTCTCTCATGGCATAAAAGTTAGATACAAACACAAAATATGCACTACCTAGCTTGGAAATAATAATATAAATGCAATGTTATTCCTCCAGATTTATGTTACACTCTTCACATAAAATTGAAAGTGTTTTAAACTTAGATAGATAATATTCAATGCAAGAAAAATATTTTGGACTTAAATTTAGTATCTGATTTTCTAACTAATGTGCTCGAATAAGATTGTGTTTACCAAATACAGATTCAATATTCTCCCAAGATTCATCAAGGTCATCAATTTCTTGAAGGTGGAACCTTAAATCATGAGATATGGACATTTTGATTAGTCCACGTGCTTCGTCATTCCTATTATCCCATTTGAATTTATTTTCACCATCAGTGGGTTCTTTTTCCTTTCCCAAGGTAATCTGGTACATTCTTTTACTTCCTAATAAATACTCCATATGGGATTTCCATTGGAAGTAGTTGGTGTTGGTAAGAAAATGTTAAGCCCTAATATTGGCTCATTACCCCTTAATTGGGGCATATTATATTAGTAATGTTATTTTATTTATGTCGGCTTTAGGCCATTAGTTGTAATTATACCTCCTAGTCTCCTATATATACCAAGGAGACATTTTCATTTTGAATCATCTTGTACTTGAACATTTAAGTGGCGTAAAAGGAGGTTTCCCCCTCGAAGAGGATTATTATCTGAAATTATCTTTTTTTCAAGGCGTTGAGTACTTTTTATAAGGTTTTTCTATGCTATATTGATATTTGGTTCTTAACATATGGTATCAGAGCTCAAGGTCTTGGGGTTTCGCTGCTACATCTAAGACACCTTGGAATTTTTTCTATAATTGTTTTTCTACAAAATTTCAGAAGGAATGGCTAGGAGGATATTTATTAGACGGATCAAGGTACGTTGGGTTCAAAATTCAGCTCCTGAGGCCTTATACTTTCGGTGATACAGCCTGTACAAGATAGGGTTCTGGAATCATCCTGAACTGAGTCATTGCATAATTTTTGCTATAAATTTTTTTATGTAATATTTCAGAACCTAAAATTTGGAGGCTATGCACAGAAATTAGTAAGGTATCTGTGGTAAAAATTTCAGCTTTTGCGTCATCTTAAATTTGTAGATACACCCTGTGTAAGATAGGGTATTTGACTATTCCTATTGACTAGTCTCAATAAGGTGTTCCAGGTAAAACAATCATAACATCTCCCTAGAGTATCCAAATTGAGTGGGACTAGTTTCATTGGATCATGGACATTCTGTAGTATTTCTGGTGCAAGTTTCAGAATTTTATATTAATTATTTTGTGTGGGGCATGCTATACAAGTGAGATCTCCTGGAAAGGACAAAAATTGGCAAGTTGTGGGGAAGTTACCGTAAATTCCACTTGGCACATCCAATTTTGATCAGACCTATGGCATTGTAGATAAGAAATATCAGATAAATACATAAAAGAAATTTTAATACCTAGAAGGGTCGAAATTTGAGAGATACAACAGAATAAAGATTATCTAGCAGAACCACCTCAAAATCAAGGTTCAAAAGTGATACTTGGCCAACATGCCACCCAAAAAGGGAACTTCTACACCAAATAAGCCTCCAGACAATCCTACTTGGACTCTTGAATAAGGTGAACAAATGCGTAGGGACATAAATGATTTACAAAAGAGGATAGTAACAAAAGATGAACTACAAGAGATGATGGAGGGTTTAAAAGGGGATATCATGGAATTATTGAAAAATTTTATAACAGAGAAGACACCTGAAAGTGAAAATGCATCCCATGAAATTCATGATGAGGACACAAGGAAGGTGAATCAAGAATGTAGAAACTCCAACTTTGGTTTGAATACCAACCATGTTCCTAAGATTGATATGAGGAAGTTTGATGGAAAGGACCCAATCACATGGATACTTCATATGGAGCAATTCTTTGATCTCCATAATGTGCCACATACACAAAAGGTACAAATTGCTTCTTTATATTTAGAAACTAATCAATTTTTATGGTATCAATGGCTTTGTTCTTGCAAATCACTTGTCACTTGGACAATTTTCACAGAAGAAATGATAACACACTATGAGAATACAAGGAGCAACACCTTCTTTAGCCAATTGATAAATCTCAGGCAAAAGGGTTCAGTTAACGAGCAGATTGAGAACTTCCAAATATTGAATATAACGGTAACCGATATTCCAGATGAGCACTTTATTGATGTATTCATAGGAAATTTAAAGGATAACATTCAACATGAGGTTCTCCTTTGGGAACCCAAATCATTAGAGAATGCATTTAAGGTGGCAAGAAATGTTGAAAGTAAAAATATGGCTATGGCTACTAGAAGGACCAATCCTAACATCTATAGAGAGAACAATGCTCCTTCTTCTAAAACACTTCAACCTACAAGGTTGACACCTCAACAATTGGAGGAAAAAAAAGAAGGTTTATGCTTTAATTGTGACAACAAGTACAATAAGGAACATAAGTGTGGTGAGAAGAAATTATTCTACATAGATTGTGAAGAGGAAGAAGAACAAGAACAAGAACCATCTCAAGATGAAAATGTAGAAGCAATTTCGTCTGAAGNATGCATTGGCTGGAATTAGCACTCCTCAAACCCTCAAGATCAAAGGATACATCAAAAAGAAAAAGTTAATAGTCCTAATTGATTCTAGCAGTACTCATAATTTCATTCACTATAAATTAGCCAAAGCTCTCAATTGCTTTGTATATCCAGTGCCAAAGTTTCAAGTAATGATTGCAGATGGAAGAACTATCAATTGCTCAGGAAAATGAAATAAGATCAATCTTACTATGGGGGAATATGTAATGAATATTCTAATGATTTATATACCCATGGGTGGTGCAGATGTTGTAATAGGAATCCAATGGTTACAATCATTAGGAACAATGGCTTTTAATTTTCAAGAAATTTTCATGAAATTTTCATTGGAAGGAAAAGAAATTGAGTTAAGAGGTATCACAGGGAAACCCGGTAAGGTGATAATGTTGGACAACTGAGAGGGGGGGTGAATCAGTTGTTACCGTGCTCAAACAATAATGCTTCTTTTAAAATCATTACAAGGCACTCAATGATGATCACAATAATGTAGGGAAATAAACAATGGCACATTCGGCATCAGTCACATATATGAGAAACACAGAGACAGATATTTCCCGAGGAAACCCATACAAGGTAAAAACCTCTTCTTCTTTATATGATAAATATTATTTACATTCTTTACATTATCATACATATGAGCACCAACTCATTGTGAGGCTACAACCTTTGTTTTTGCAAGCTGCAACTTGCTGAGAGCACCAACTCTCTGTTTTTCTCTAGCACCTACTAGAAGGAAGCACCAACTCCCTAGTTTCTATAGCATCAACTAGAAGGAAGAAACTACTCCCTGGTTTCTCTAGAACCAACTAGAAGGGAGCACCAACTCCCTGTGTTCAAGCACCCACTTGAACCTCTGAGGACACCAGTCCTCCCTAGCACCTCCCTTCCACCCTAAAATATAAATTCTTTGTTACTAAAACTTATTACAGCGATATAAAGTTATTCAATGGCTTACCAGCCTTGTCATTGTTCTATTACACTGCTCTTCTCTGTCTGCATCAGTGTCTTTTGCACATCCCTTGTACTTTCTATTCTTCTGCCTTTTATGCTCTATGCGGCATATCCCTTCAATGCACCATTCCTTTACTGTGCATTTCTACTCCTGCGCTCTACCTCCTTGCACACACCTGAATTCTCCTGCATAGCGACAACCCCATCTCTTATTTGTTCCACATTCTTATAGTCTCTGTGCTCTTTGTGGATGCAATATTCGCGATGCCTCTACATGCTCACTCCGCACCAAATTCCTCCACATCTTGAGTGCTCTGCCTCATCATCATCGTAACTCTTCAGCTTCTTTGGCAATTTTTTCCACGCATTCAACATCACTGGGTGTTATGCTAAGATTCCTCAACCTCTCTGAGAGTCAAGACTCTTTGTCTTCTCTGTTATAGTAGAGCTCACCCTCTCTGTCGCAGTTATAGGCTCCAACGCATATCCAGCTGTCAATTACCTCCACGAACAGTCTTTGTTCTACTGGCTGATCCCTTGAGACTCTTCACCTCCTCCGTCAATCACCTCGAAGTGTCTTTGAGTCCTCTGGTAGAACTCATCACTGGTTTCTGGAAGTTTCACTGTGTCGTGCAACAGTAGCCCTCCGATCTTGTTCAACTTCACCTGCACCATTGGATTGAATTCATAGAAACTTGCGTTTACTTCGCCATTTCGTACTTCGGCATTTTGGGATCCCTATGGAGAAGCTTAACACCTCTATCTTATTCCTCCATCTTCCATCGATGTGCCCAATGGATGTTGTAGTGCACCTTTTCTGCTACCTTGTTTAATCGCTCTTAAAAATAAGACTATAACACCACTCTACACATAACTCATACAGGTATTATAAATATCATGCATTTAAACAAATAAACACATTCCCCACAGAGTATTCATATGAATTACTGCAATAATCAGCAAGCAATCAGCTTTTCATAATTAATTCATATACATAGCGGAAAACATGATACATAAGCAGCACAGTCACGCAAAACATGATTAAAACATAATCAGATACTTATCTTTATCAATGGTAGATTCCACCAACCAAGTGCAGGCCTTCCACGAACCTCCCAGCCTTAGACCACACTTCTCATCAACTCAGTAGTGGGTCACCCTCGAGCTAGGACTGAGCTCCACCCCAAGGCAAGGAATTCTAGGCTAGGCTGAGGTTACAGGGAAAACAATACACAACCAAAAGGACAGAATGCCCTCCTAGGAATCTCCCATGCTCATTGCCCACAGACCCTCATTCCCCACATGCCTGTTCCACCCCAGGAGAATGAACCTTCTCTATCACCTGGACAGTCCTTCGACTGCCAATCTCCCTTACCTTGGGTTACAGGAACAGACCGAACCGGAAGTCTCCGAGCTCTATGGAAGCTACAGGATTCCTTCCAGGATTTCTCTCCTTCCCCTACGCACTCTATCACCTGGAGGGAGTCACTCACAGGCCAACAAGCCTCATGTAGTCCAGTACTACGTAGTCTCAACAATCCCACGGAAAAATAGACATAGGCTTTCCAAAAACTGGTTCAGAAATTACAAGATGGCTTCACAATCACGGCTTCGAAACAGGGAATGATCAGATAGGCTCACTCAGCTTTCCTGAAAAAGCAAAGACTCTTCCCTGAATTCAACACAGGCTTCTCGTAGGCCGGGGTTACACGCATGAGATTTCTCAGAATCAGACACAGAAATTCCAGTCACAGGGTCTCCCCCCAGGTTCTTTACAAGAGTCGGGTTAGTCATACTGCTCAGAGCTCCGTACGCGTTCAGACAATCCGATGGAATGGGAATGGAACCTTATCACAACTCACCCTGGCTGTTTTATTCGCATGCACCAGGGTTGACACTCGTCGCCCATGGAACTGCATCCGTTCCACCAGCACACGTTCCTCCCTCCACTTGGGAATTCACGTGTCCTTCCAAAAGGAATTAGGATAAAAATATATGTTGCACATATCTTTTTGGAATAATATTAAAATATTATTCCCAGGCTTAGGCCCCCTAGGCTTAGCCCCCAGGCTCAACACTTAGCCCCTTTTCCACCTTCCAGCCCCTAATTCCTTGCCCACTCTGTGGATGCTCAATCCCCCTTCACTCATTCATCATGGTCGGTCTGCACCTGGCTGTGTTTATATTTTATTAAAATGTTCTACATACATACAAGTACAATAGCAGGCTCCTAGCCTTCACCACTTAGGCTCCCTAGCCTAACAAACACATAAGTTTCTAGGTTATAAGAACTTGGCTCACCAGCCTATAAAACATAATGAAATTCCTTTCAAAACTTGGTTTACAATGGGGCTCGGCCTTGGGGACACTACAATCCCTCTCCCCTTATTTTTGCACTGTCCTCAATGCAACTTACACTATCTCTGCAAGCCTTTCAAAATCTTCAAAAGGATGCGGGTACTCTGCCCGCATAACATCTGCATGCTCCCATGTCGCA
>JASDQU010209238.1:0-28133 GCA_032191745.1 Picea mariana
AACATTGTTGAAGTTATTTGTAAAGGATACGAACCCCCGAAACCTGAAATCAGTAGGAGTCATCTGATCCAACAAGACGCGTTGCATCAGATTCGAACCATGAAGAAGGTCATCTCAGGAAAGCTGAAGTGAGGGATGCGCAGATTTCCTGAGTCTCGAAATGTCGAAGACCCGAAGTCCCGAAATGTCGATATACATCTGGGTCATCCGATTCACAGGAATGCGTGGCACCTAATCTGAGAAATCACGATTTCGCGACTCGAAAGTTTTAGCATGGAGCACAGTATAGATTCGTGAAACACTAAGTCTCGAAATGCCTAGGAGTTGGGCCCACGATCACATCCGGTGGTTATATAGGAAGCAGGGCCATAAGGAAGGGTAAGTGCCTATTGAGCGTCGGACAACTGAGGTTTTCAAGCAAGCATCTTGGTCGTTGAATTCCAAGCGAATCTGACCGTTAATCTGGATGGGATATTTCGCATATTCGAGCATCGAGATATTTGGAATCAAGTGGAGTGAAGACTACCGAAATGCGAAATCCCAGAATTTCACGAAGGGAGCCCCAAGTCATGACCCGAGGTCGCATGAAGCGATGGAGAGAAGTTGCGCTAAGGCCAAAAGCGTCTGTATTGTTAACTGAGGAAGATCTATGTGGTCTCGAGGTGCTGAGGTTGACTTGAAGGAGGCGTGAATGTCTCATGGAACATTCATGGGTGTCAGATTTCATCCCGATCCCAATGAAAGTAGTTAATGGAAATGGGGGAGGTGGTTGAAAACTCGTTTCACCCCATAAATGGAAAGCATGGAAAAGATGGTCGTGGAGGAAGAGTGTCAGCACAAAGTCCCCCTGTCAACTAATGCAAAGCTCATACTGATCTAAGATCGCGTTTGACAGAAGAACGCAAGTGCAAACTGGCAGGAGAGATGCAAACGCAAAGATTTGATTGCTATAGCCAGGTCACACTCCCGGTGGTGGCGAGTTGTTCTGACTATAAATACTCGGTTTTGATATTTTGTTAAGGTCAATGGTTCAGCTAATCTCTCATATTGTAATGTTTTAATGAAGCTTTGGTTCTTTGGTTATGTAACTTGATATGAGATTTTTTGTTTAATGAAAGCCAACTTCTATTTCCATCTTATTTGCGTCTGATACTGAATGTCCATGATCGAAGGATTCACATGGATTGTGGTGACTGTGCTGTAATGAATGTTTGATTGTAGTGCAGTTATAGCGTTTTCAGTTTCTTAAAACTTCGAATTCAAAAGGATCTTGTTTTCAGAGTTTTCCTCCTTAGGCTGTTGGAAGACCTGATGTCCAGAGCAGACCTTTACATCTTCTCCTCGATTTATTCCTCCTACTCACCCTTACTACAACTTACTGGATGAAGTTGATCCAGACCTCATTTGCTTGTGCGTATTGCCCCAGTTTTCTGAGTTAAAACAATATTCTCTTGAGTCTGCCCCATTTGCCCTTTTTAAATCCATTAATCGTGACATATAAACTGATGGGTACTGGGCTTACCTCTACCGCAATCCAAAGGTGACTTCTGGTGCTAAAATTTCTAGCGCTGTTGTCGGGGACGAATTGAAGATTTTCCCTGGGATTGAACGACAAAGCTTACTGGTTCTGAAGGTGCATCAGAACTTAGAACATTGAAGATTGCAACTATGCACCTGGCGACTCCACTGTTACGACTCCACGGTTTCAGTTGTGGCTTCTAGAGGAAGACACATGAGGTCTAATCCACAACTGCCTTTAGTGATAGTTGAAGTTGATCCAGAGAAAATTATCAGAAGACAAAAGACCCTTCAGGTGGGTACTTCTATTGTTGAACTAGGCGATTATAGTAACTTTCATTATTCTCCTATAGAAACTCCAGTAGTTGTTTCTCATTTTACTAATACACCATCTGTTGGAGCTTCTAGAAGTTTTAATTTTGGGAGTTTTCTTATTGATTACCCCTCTCCCAGTTTCACCACTCCTCCTCCTGTTAAAGTTGTTGCTTTTACAGAGAGGGAAACCTTTGTTCCCTCGAGCCCTGAGGCCTTTTCTCCARATCCTCAGTTGTTTCCCTTTGTTCCCAGAAGCACACCTCCAATATCCCCCGTCCTAACTCCATCTCCTCCTGGTTATCCTCCAGTTCACGTCCAAATGGCGGGTGCTAATCCTCCTAGGAACAAGATGGCTGAGATATTGGTTGCTAGATACGCTCCTCTGGTTTTACCTCAGCCTATGAATTCTCTCCCATCCATAGACTACCTTAACTACATGCCCCAGTTCACAGGGGAGGGATACGTCACTATTGAAGAACACCTTTCATCCTTTTATAGATTTGCAGAGATTCAGGCCATCGAAAATGAAGATGTGTGGATGAGAGTTTTTGTACAAAGCCTTGATGGTGATGCAAGGGATTGGTTTAAGGACTTGCCTCCTAGATCTGTTGACAAGATTTCTTCTCTGGATGATTCATTCTTAAGGAATTGGGGGAATAAAAAAGATCTCCTTTATTATATTATATAATTCGAGGCACTTAAGAGAGAAGAGGGGGAATCTGTTTCAGACTTCTCGAAGAGATTTAATAAGATGTATAAAAAGATTCTCGTTAAAGTTAAGCCTACGAAAACCTATGCCAAGATGATTTATGCTAATGCTTTCAACCCTGATTTTTGCCTCCTGTTGAGAGAAAGGAGAGCTACCTCATTGGCTCATATGCAAGATGTTTCCCTTGAAGTAGAATCCAATATATTGGTAGCTAACAAACTTAGGGGTAAATCTGATAGAGACAGAGGAAAAGGTAGGTCTAAAACTCCTAATTCTAGTTCCTTTGCTTCCCCCCCCCTCAAACGGATGAAGTGACCAAGGTTTCGAAATAGAGTGAAGTGAACCTCTCACCTACTTCACTCCAACCCTACGTCATTCATCCTGCCTCATGTTGGGTATATATCGTCTCACCGCTACGAAGTAAACCTTTGGGGCTTAGAATTCGTTCGAGCAAATTCTACGTGAGATTAGGTTCCTACTTTGTATGAGATATCTCGTTTCGAACATGCAAGGAGCCCCATATCGACRAGACGATAGTTTTCAACCTTCACAACTTTACGAATCTTGAAATCAATTTYTGTTGGGATGGAAAAGATCGAATTAGAAGGAAAGAAGGGCTATAGGAATTCCCAAAATACTGAGAATAGGGGTAGTTTTAAAAGACCAACCAATGTCCCTCAAATCATCCAAAGAGATCAAAGAAATAGAGATAGAGATGATCAGAAAATTCAAGCTCCTCTCCAAAATAACCTTGTTACTGASGAAGAAGAAGAGGAAGGAGAGCTTGACCCTGAAATTCATTGTCTAGGGGACACCTCCTCATTTCCTCATTTAACCCAAGCTGCAYATGAAGAGTCTCTCATGGATAGTCAATTAAATGAGYTGAGCAAAGGGGAAAAGACCAGCAACAACCCAAACAGATATAGCCTCRGGTCCAAGAAGAAAGAAGAAAAGCTTGATGTTCMTGATCAGCCTACCAGAGCAGAGAAGCTTGCTAAAGAGGTGGCAGATAGCAGCAAAGAAAAGGAGGTACAAAAACCCCCACCAGTGGTCAAAGGTCTTGTCCCGAAAGTGAAGGAAATTCTAAAGCCCCCTCCCTTTTTCAATTTCGACCATGAAATTCAAAAGCTTAGAATCATTGTACCCCTTTCTGAACTGGTCAAGCATGAAGATTTCAAAAAGAGCCTCTTTAAACTATTGCATACTAAACCTACGTATCATTCCACAGACTTAGTCAATTTGCAAGATGAAAAACCAGTTGTCATATTAGGGCCTTTGGTAGAAGATAGAGATGATTCCTCCCCTCCCTTCTACACTTCATTGAACATCCATGATAAGGTGTTGCATAACTGCTTGATGGATTCAAGGGCATCTCACAATCTTATTTCTAACATTGTCATGGAAGAACTCAGGTTGGAAGTTACCACAACATGTATTCTTTCGACTCCAGGAAGGTGAAGTGCCTTTGGGTTATCAAAGACCTGGTCATGTCTTTGTTCCAACTACCAATGAAGAGCGTAGTCATGGATATCGTAGTGGTTGATGTTCCCCCTAAGTTCAGGATGCTCCTGTCTAGATATTGGATAAAGAGACTGGGGGGAACCTTGCAGATGGACCTTTCATACGCCACCATTCATGTGTCTGGGGGTGAACAAAGGAGACTTTACAGGGAAGCGCAGCTCGCGTACATCACCAGTGATGAAGCAAACCCCACAAACCATCCTATCATTTCTCTTGACATAAAAAATTGGGATCTAGTTTGTTGCAACTCATTGATGCTCTTGAACCTCCTCTTGAAATCAGAAAACAATCTCGTACTCTCTATGAAGATTCTCCTCTGATTACCTCTGTTTGAAAAATGTTATTTGATGGAGCCTCTTCGAGGGAAGGTGTTGGTGTTGGGGTGGTCTTTATTTCTCATGTTCAAGAAATTATATCTCTTTCATACAAGTTAGAATTTGAAACTACCAATAATGTGGCAGAGTATGAGGCTCTTATTTTGGGTTTAAGGGCTGCAAAAGACATGGGGATTGAAGAGCTAGCAGTATTCGGGGATGCAGAACTAATTGTTCATCGGGTCAAAAATACTTATCAAGCTAAGCACACGAGGTTGAGGGCCTATAGAAATGATGTGTGGGACCTAATAGAAGATTTATTCTTAGCTTTCAACATTTCATTTATTCCAAGAGAGGAGAATACAAGGGCTAATTCTTAGGCTGTCTCATCAAGCCATTTCAAAGTCCCACTGCCACCTAAACTCAGGTATGATGTTGAGGTGAAATACAGGCCCTTTGTACCTGACAATATCAAGCATTGGAAGGTGTTTGAGGATGATCTGGAGATCAGAAAATTTCTTGAGTCTGTTGAAGAGTTCTCTGCATTACACATTGATCAGGATCATGATTCCGAAAGTGGCCCTCATGCGAACGTATTTTTAAATAAAATTTCTAATCACCCTATTGTTCAGTTGCTTAGTAACCACATTCCAAAGGGACTAGTTCCTTTAGAAAGATTTTTCGATGGGAACGATGTGGCAGTAAAGTTTAAAGGCTCAACTCATGATTCTGATGTATCTTAGTGTAATATTGGTACAGAGAAGGAACCAAAATTTGTCAAATTGTCAAGCATCCTATCAAGAGAACAAAGAGTTGAATATGCGGGGTTATTAAAGGAGTTTGTTGATGTGTTTTCCTAGACTTATGAGGATCTCAGAACATATGACACAAGCATCATTGAGCATAAGATCCCACTAAAGGAAGAGGCCAAGTCATTTAGACAGAAACTGAGACAGATCAACCCTATGCTACTGGCTATCATGGAGAAAGAGGTAAAGAAGCTTTTGGATGCCCAGATTATCATTCCTTTGAGGTATTATGAATGGGTGGCCAACTTGGTCCCAGTGAGAAAGAATAATGGAGAAATCAGACTTTGTGTTGATTTCAGGAACCTAAACAAAAGCTCCAAGAAAGATAATTACCCACTGCCGAAAATGGACACATATTGCAGAGGGTGACAGATGCATCCAGGATGTCCATTATTGACGGCTTTTCTAGCTACAATCATATTTCTGTCTTACCTGAGGACAGAGAGAAGACAACATTCACCACTCCATGGGGTACGTTCATGTATGCCAAGATGCCCTTTGGATTGATGAACGCAGGAGCAACTTTCCAGCGCGCTATGGACATCGCCTTTATCGGGGAGAAGGATAAATCTGTAGTCATTTATCTTGATGACATTACAGTTTTCTCCAGGACTGATAAAGAACATTGTCATCATCTGAGAAAGGTATTCCAAAAATGCAGAAAGTTTGGTCTCTCCTTGAATCCCAAGCAGTCATTGTTTGCTATGAAAGAGGGAAAATTACTGGGGCACATAGTATCAACTGAGGGAGTAAACATTGATCCCAGCAGGGTGGAAGCCATCCAAACCTTAGCACTCCCTAGATCCAAGAAAGAAGTTCAGTCTTTCTTGGGGAAGATTAATTTCCTGAAAAGGTTTGTTTCTAATTTTGTTGAACTAGTGAAGGACATTATCGTCATGTTGAAGAAAGGAAACGAGATCAAATGGACTGCTGAATCTAGTAGTTCATTCGATCAAATAAAGAAGGTCGTGACCGAAGCACCTATGCTCATCAGTCCTAATTATTCCAAAGATTTTATGATTTTCTCCTTTTCTTCATTTGACACTGTGGCATCCGTTTTGTTGCAAAAGAATGACGAAGGGTTCGAGGAGCCCATTTCCTTTTTCAGCTGGGCATTGAGAGATGTAGAGCTGAAATACGACATCATGGAAAAATAGGCCTATGCCCTGGTTAAGGCTCTCAAATCCTTCAGGGTCTATGTTTTGCATTCAAAGGTCATTGCATATGTCCCTGTAGCTTCTGTGAAGGAGATCCTCATTCAGCCTGACATAGACGGGAGAAGGAGCAAATGGATTGCTAAAATCATTGAATTTGACTTGGAGATAAGACCCACCAAATTGGTCAGAGGCCAAGGTTTAGCTAGGTTGTTGGTTGAATCTAATTGCAAAGCCTTGGGGGTAAATTTCATCAATGCTTGCTCAGAAAATCAACAGGGTGAATTGTTTAATGATACGAGTTCTCAAGCCTACCCTCCATTGGCAGAATGTGCTTGGTACAGGGACATCATTTTCTTTCTACATAAGTTACAGCTTCCTGATGGCATGGAAAAAAGAAAAGTAAGATCTTTAAAGCTCAAATCAATTAAATATTGCCTCGTTGATCAAGTTGTATATTGGAAAGATCCTCTAGGGGTGCTATTGAGATGTTTAAACCCACAGGAAGCCCAAAAAATTATGTTTGACTTTCATGATAGCTTGTGTGGGGGACATCACTTCTGGAAAACCACAGTACAAGATTCTCAGAGCCAACTATTTCTGGCCTAGCCTATTCACTGATGTGTGTGCTAAAATCAAGGCTTGTGTCAAATGTCATAAATTCTCAGGAAAACAAGAGCTCAAGTCCTTGCCTTTGAAGCATGCGGTGGCTTCATGACCCTTTTAGCAGTGGGGCCTAGATTTTATCAGGGAAATTCATTCGGCTTCCAGTGGTCAGCACAGGTGGATCTTGAATGCCACTGATTACTTTACCAAATGGATAGAGGCTTTCCCCACAAGGAATGCTTCTCACAAGGTAATCATTGGTTTTCTTGAGGATATTATAGCAAGGTTTGGTTGTCCGAAAAGAGTTGTCACTGATAATGTTGCATCCTTTAAAGCCGAACCATTGATTCAATTCTGTGAGCAGTTTGGGATTGCATTGATTCACTCAACTCCATACTACCCGCAAGGGAATGGACTAGTAGAGTCCTCTAACAAGGGCCTTATAAAAATTATCAAAAGACTACTAGAGGACAACAAGAAAGCTTGGGATTCAAAGCTCAAATTTTCTCTATGGGCCGACATAGTGACAACAAAAAGATCTCTTGGGATATCTCCTTTTCAGCTTGTGTATGGAGTTGAGGCCATATTTCCTTCTCAGCTCGCCTTGCCAGTGGCAAAATTCTTCCAGGACTACCAAGGAGAACATGATGACATGGTCAAGAGGATACTGCAGCTGGTAGAAGTGCAGCAGACTAGGGAGCAGATACTGGAGAAAGCACATGAACATCAACAAAAGATCAAGCAGGCTTTTGACAGGAAAGTAAGAAAAGAGGATTTCCACCTGGGAGATCTAGTGCTAAAATGGGATGCACCCAAGCAGGACAAAGGCAAGCATGGTAAATATGATGCCTTGTGGATCGGCCCCTTGAAATATTCCCTAATAATACTTACAGGTTGCAGAATTTGGAGGGTGATGAAGTTTTTGGTGGCCCTGTTAATGGCGCTTTCTAAAAAAGTATTTTGTTTAAAGTCGCAGTCGGCATCCCACCATTGTAAATACCATTCCTATTTTTATGTTTGTTTTGTTTTAAATAGCTAGACTCCATAACCCAATCCTAAGGCACTGGAACTATTTTTCTTGGCAGCTCGCAGGGAGCATGCCATCCCCTGTGGAGCCTTATGTTATCACATAAACTTGTCAGAATCTTGTGGGTTTGTGGTTTCTACCTAAGTCTGTAGTTTTGCCCTGTCTCTCTCCTTTTCGCAGACCCAACCTAGGTTTGTTCCCTTTCGGCTTGTAATTTGATCTGTGTTTGTCCTCGATTGTTTGAGCGACCTTTCGTTTTGTGTAATCCTTTCCGAGAAGAATCGACCCCCAAGCTTTGGTTTTCTCTAGGTCAATCACTGCCCTCTGTACCTCAGTCATTGATCCTTCTCTTTCCCAAGCCCTCGGCCAGTCGTCCAAGTAATTATTTATACAGGCCGCAGCAGTAAGCACAAGCGCAACACTTAGAGCAGTCTGATATGGACTCTAATCAAGTGAGTGAGCAAGTTCAGTTTGGCGAAGGAATTTTTGTGTCAAAGATCAGAG
The DNA here is from genome assembly GCA_032191745.1 of Picea mariana. Lineage (NCBI taxonomy): Eukaryota > Viridiplantae > Streptophyta > Pinopsida > Pinales > Pinaceae > Picea > Picea mariana. The sequence goes on from JASDQU010209238.1 coordinate 8,478, forward strand.
ATCGACGACGAATAATAAGTGCGGGAATCGGGAGTTCGAAACGTTGTTGAAGTTATTTGTAAAGGATCTGAACCCCTTAAACCCAAAACAAGCAGGAGTCGTCTGATCCAACAGGACATGTGGCATCAGATTTGAACCATGAAGAAGCTCATCTTGAGAAAGTTGAAGTGAGGGATGCGAAGATTTCCTGAGTCCCGAAATGTCAAAGACTCGGAGTCTCGAAATGCCGAAGACCTGAAGTCCCGAAATGTCGATATACATCTAGGCCATCCGATTCACAGGGACGTGTGGCACCTGATCTGAGAAATTGTGATTTCRTGACTCGCAAGTTTTAGCATGGAGCACAGTATAGATTCGCGAAGTCGCGAAGCAAGCAGGATTTGGGCCCACGATCACAGCCCATGGTTATATAGGAAGCAGGGCCATAAGGAAGGGTAAGCACCTATTGAGAAGTGGGCAGCTGAGGTTTTCGAGAAAGCATCTTGGCCGTTGAATTCCAAGCGAATCCGATCGTTAATCTGGATGGGCTATTTCACAGATTCGAGCATCGGGATATTTGGAATCAAGTGGAGTGAAGACTCCCAAAATACGAAATCCTGGAATTTCATGAAGGGAGCCCCAGGTCATGACTCGAGGTCGCATGAAGTGGTGGAGAGAAGGTGCACTAAGGCCAAAATCATCTGTATTGTTAACTGAGGAAGATCTGTGTGATCTCGAGGTGCTGAGGTTGACTTGAAGGAGGTGTGAACGTCTCCTAGAACTTTCATGGGCATCAGGTTTCATCCTGATCCCGATGAAAGTAGTTAATGGAAATGGGGGAGGTGGTTGAAACCTCGTTTCACCCCATAAATGGAAAGCATGAAAAAGTTKTCCATGGAGGCAGAGTGTTAACACAAAGTCCCCCTATCAACGGATGCTCCTGCAAAACCCATACTGATCTGAGATCGCGTCTGACAGAAGAATGCAAGTGCAGACTGGCAGGAGAGATGCAGACGCAAAGCTTTGATTGTTATAGCCAAGTCACACTCCCGGTGGTGGCGAGTTGTTCTGAGTATAAATACTTGATTTTGATATTTTGTTAAGGTCGATGGTTGAGCTAAGCTCCCGTATTTTAATGTTTTAATGAAGCTCTAGTTCTTTGGTTATGTAACTTGATATGATATTTCTTGTTTAATGAAAGCCAGCTTYTATTTCCATCTTATCTGCGTCTGATACTAAATTTCCATGATCGAAGGATTTGCATGGATTGTGGTGATTGTGTTGTAATGAATGTTTGATTGCAGTGTAGTTATAGCGTTTTCAGTTTCTTAAAACTTCGAATTCAAGAGGATCTTGTTTTTAGATTTTTCCTCCTYAGGCTATTGGAAGACCTGATGTCCAGAATAAACCTTTACATCTTCTCCTCGATTTCTTCCTCCTACTCACCCTTACTACAACTTACTGGCTGAAGTTGATCAAGACCTCATTTTCTTGTGCATACTGCCCTAGTTTTTTGAGTTAAAACGATATTCTCTCGAGTCTGCCCCATTTGACCTCTTTAAGTCCATTAACCGTGACATATAAGTTGATGGGTATTGGGCTTACCTCTCTCGCAATCCATAGGTGACTTCTGGTGCTAACAGGGAGGAATGTGATGTCTCGTTCCCAGGAATAGCCTCAGCAAGGAGTGACTTAGTAGTATACATGTTCCCGTAGACTACAGTCAGGCACAAACAGGGAACAAATGGAGAAAAAAGGGTGAATAAAAGGCTAAACAATTAATTAATCCAAAAAGCATAGGAAAAGTCACTTAAGTAAAAGTCAACGGAGAAATAGAAGAAAAGGGGGTTTCGAGGGACTTAATTAATTAATCATACTCAACTTATGAATAAGTCGCCCAACTTGAGTGATGTCAACAAAAAATTAGATCGGTGGAGGTATAAGAGGAGGAATTCGACCTAATTCCTCATTATGATTGATTTGTGAATTGAGAAACGGGTTCCAGAGGAGGAAGTCAACCTCATCAATTGTTTTGTGGATTTCTAGGAAGTCGGAATTACCATCTAGGTATTTCATCGTGCCAGATCAGTATTCTATAGACCCAGTTCAGTCAATGTGCATTGCAGCCAGTGAGGGCGCAGGGGTTTGAGAGACAGTTTTGTGTAGTTGGACGAGGCCAAAGCAGATCTCGCCATATCCTTATGACCCAGTTGAGAGGGAGTCAGGGCGCTTCATTTGAGCCATCGGTCATCAGATTCCAACGCAGGAATCCACCAAGGCACATCATTTTTCTAGGGAGTGTGCATCACTTGGGGAGGTACATCTAGGGTTCCAGAGACCTCACCGAACCAGATTCGGGGAAACCCTTCCGACCCATTATAGAGGAGGCTAGTGCGCTCATTTCGAGACATATACGGCCACATTCTGACTGTGGAATCAATAGGGTGTAGCAGTTGTCTAGGAATAGAGTGCAAACCCCCAAGGGATCTCATCTAGAGTCCATTCAAATCAGCAAAGGGCCAAATCTTCAGTCTGCCAGTTACCGAGAGGGTCTTTGAGGCTATGGCGCACAATTTGGGACAGATTTCAGGTCGATCAGATGAGTGTAGCCACCAGGGTATCTCAGTGATTTGCAACAGTTGTCGTCAGCATTCAGAGTTGCATGCAGCAGATCTGTCCATGCATGTTGTAGATCCATCCATCTCTTCTGATTACGGGTATTTCTTGATTGTTTTGCTTTGCATTCCAACGAAGATCCACTCTTACGAGATTTAGATGATCAGCTTCTCTATTTTCCGCATGCACATTGTATTTCCTGTTATTTCACATAATACATATTATTGAGTCGTGTTGGTTCTCCATTATTCACATGSATGATATAATTGTTTAAACCACTTATTCTACCTAAAATCACATGCAAAATCACTAGAAACCACATGCAAAATCCAGAAACCCCTAGAGTATCATATCTAAGAGCCTAAACATCAGACGCAATMGATCATATCCAGATCTGCCAGATTTGGGATATTTTAGTGGTATCAAAGCCTTCTTCCTACCATCCTGTGAAGAAGTGTGTATCTCATGATCCCATGATTCCGGGAACAGGTGCAGAATACCYAGAGGGTCGAGGTCATATTGGGGACAAGTACATTCAGTATCGCAAGGGTCATAGTAGAGACATAAGGGACARGAACAGRACAGACTACACTCCCTTCCATACTCAGTCAAATACAGAGTCGGAGACAAAGGACAGGGATCATATCAGTTTCGATATAGAGGCAGATATAGAGAGGATTATGGGTGACAGGTGTGAGACACCAGAAGGCAAAGGGAAAGGCCCCGAGGCACCACATGACAGTACCCAGGCCATCTTGAATGACCTAGCCAAAGGGCAGCGAGATATGATGAATGCCATAGCACAAATGGCCATCAACACACAGATGATTCAACACAGTGTGAGCATTATGGGTGCCAACGCGGCATGTGGAGTGAGTGGTTCAGGAGGACACCAGGGAGGTGGTTCCAGTGGTTCCAGTGGATCTCAGGGTGGAGCGAGTGAACATCATTCACCTATATGTACCTATGCGTCATCTGGGAGGATTCCTCGACCTCTATATCCTCAGTTCCAGGGGGGACAACAGTTGGGACAGTCGGGGCAGACAGGAGGACAGCGAGGACAGGGGCAGGCAGGGCCACAGGACCCATTTGCAGAGTACAGGTGAGACTATTTGGCAATGGGGCCAGATTTCCATGCAAATATGAGTTTGTTAGATTATTGTTCGATTAGGTATCGGAACAGACCCAGGGATGCGCAGAGGGGCAATGCACAAACTCAAAACATGGACTTTATAAAGAAGGTTGGAAAGTTGAATATTCCTACTTTCGACGGGTCATCTCAATGCTCATCTCAAGCATGGGTACATAATCTTGACACATATTTCAATCTCAACCCGATGATGGAGTCAGAAGCTATTAGCTTACCCACCTTGTACTTTGAGGGGGAGATCCATGAGTGGTGGTAACATGGGCTGGTGACTTTGGGTCACAGTCGCATTACATCATATTTGGAGTTCACCGAAAGGTTGAGGGAGAGGTTTGACAGGAGGGATCCAGAACTCCATTTCAGGGATCTAACACAACTAAGAAAAACATGTTCAGTCGAGGCATTTATCATAGAGTTCCAACGGAAGGCAGTGGTCGTATCAGATATTTCAGAGCACAAGTTGGTGATGTTGTTCACCGAGGCATTGACGGAGCCATTGAGGGATTGGGTTAAGGCTTTCAAGACTCACACCCTATACGAGCCCATTGTGCGCACTAGAGACATGAGAAACACAGTGTTGAAACCCAAACCCTTTGTGCCAGAGAGAGACAAGGATCAAAAGAATCGTTAGGGGGATTGGAAGGGTAATCCCAAGTTGGATGATGATACCAGAAGGGAATTGATGAGGAAGAAGCTTTGCTTCTCTTGAAGAGACCCTTGGGTCCCAGGGCATTGGTGCACGGGCAAGGGACAGATCCACTACATTGAGGTGGAATCATGCAGTGAGGAGGAGGAGGAGATCAGCTCACAGTAAGACAACGAATCAGAGGATGAGCCTACACAAGAACCAAAGCGGCCTCCGAAGAAACCTCAGCCACAAGTAGAAGCACAGCCAAAGGGGTGGACAAAGCCTTGTAGAGAGGCAAAAGGGGGCACCATAGAGACCCTTTTAGGAGTACCTAGGTACAACACTATCAGGCTCAAGGGCCTTATACAGGGGCAGCACATCACAACTCTAGTAGATGGTGAGGCCACCCACAATTTCATTGATGCATCTTTAGTAGCCCATAGGGGGTTATGCACTAAGGAGTTTGAGGGGTTTACCGTGGCCATGGCAGATGGGTATACTATGACATGCTTGGATATGATTCCCAACCTGGAGGTCAAGCTAGGMAACTACACCATGATAGATACTTTATACATAGTTGACCAGTCAGATACAGATGCAGTATTGGGGGTGCAGTGGCTATATTCGTTGGGAGATATTGGGTTCAATTATCAGACGTTGACCATGAGTTTCAGAGATGCCAGCGAGTCGAGGGTAGTATTGACAGGTATGTCTACARTAGCACCAAAAGCAGTATCAACGAAGAGGATGGAGTGGATCTTCCACCACGGTGATGTAGCATATGCAACAATGTCTGATCACCACCCGGAAGGTTTCAGAGGTAAGAGAGCATTACCATCCACAGATCATAGAGCTTCTGAGTCACTTTGAGCCAGTGTTTGGGCCGATACCACCAGGGAGGCCACTAGACATGGGGTTTGAGCATACTATCGAGTTAGAGGTGAGGGCTACACCTGTGATAATCACACCTTATAGACACCCCAAAATATTCAAGGACGAGATCGAGAAGGCAATCAAGGAATTGCTTTTGATGGGGCATATCAGGCCCAACACGAGTCCTTTTGCTTCTTCAGCCGTACTAGTACTGAAGAAAGATGGCACATTGAGAATGTGCATAGACTACAAAGCCCTTAATAACAAGACGATAAAAAACAGGTACCTCATTCTGTGCATAGATAAGCTGATGGACGAGCTACATGGGGAAGTCTTCTTCACCAAAATTGACCTATGGTCACGATACCATCAGATCAACATCAAAGATAAAGACCTAGAGAAGACATATTTATGATGCCATTTTGGGCACTTTGATTTTTTTGTCATGTCGTTTGGATTGACCAATGCACCAGCCACATTCCAGTCTTCCATGAATCACATGTTTAGAGGATAGTTGAGGAAGTACCTTTTGGTATTCTTCGACGATATCTTGATTTACAACAGGTCTTGGGTGGAGTATTTTGCACACTTGGAGGAGGTCTTGGGCATTATGCAAGCATAGTCATTATATGCCAAGGAGTCCAAGTGTGAGTTCAAGATGAGAGAACTATTATACTTGGTGCATATCATCAGTGAGCATGGAGTACAGGTTCATCAGGAGAAGATCAGGACCAATATGGATTGGCCAACACCCAAGAACCTCACAGAGATGGAGGGATTCTTTGGGTTATGCAGTTACTATAGGTGGTTCATCATGGGTTTTTCACAGTTGGGGGCAACACTCACCGTTCTGACTAACAACGGTGCTTTTCATTGTACTAATGAGTCACAACAGACTTTTGAGAAAATGAAAGAGGTTATGAGCACATGCCTTGTTCTAGCCCTTCCGGATTTCTCTCAGTCGTTTGTTCTAGAGTGCGATGCATCAGGGTTGGGGATTGGAGCAGTTTTGATGCAAGGGGGCCATCCCATTCTTTTTTAGAGTAGGAATCTCAGTGAGTCGGAGAGGCTCTATTCGATATACGACACGGAAATGCTAGAAATCATGCATGCCTTAACCAAATTCAGGCAGTATCTGGTGGGCAATAGGTTTCTGGTGAAGACTGATCACAAGAGTCTCAAGTATTTCCTGGATCAAAAAGACCTTAGCGAGAGACAACAGAACTGGGTCTCGAAGACTCAAGCCTTTGACTTTGACATTGAGTATCTTAAAGGAAAAAGGAATGGCGTAGCAGATACCTTGTCCAAGAGGCCAGCAGGTTGTTCGATGATGGATATTTGCATAGACTGGAAGGCACATTTGTTGGTGGAGTAATCCAAAAAAACGTTTGCATGTGAGGTAATGGATGGACATGTGGTGGATGATAGATATTGGGTGTTAGACGATGTCATTTTCTACAAGGATCAGATCTACTTGGTTCCAGAATCTACCTTGAGAGGGAATGTTATGAAGGTTTGTCACGACTCACCTATAGTCAGGCATCAGGAATTCTTCAAAACATATCGACAGATCAAGGAGAGATTCTCATGGAAGGGTCTCAAGGATGATGTACTGAGGCACATCTGGGAGTGCACAACTTGTCAGCTGAACAAGTCTGAGCAGACACACCCCACGGGGTTACTTCAGCCTCTACCCATTCTCGGAGCAAAAATGGGAGAACATTTCTATGGACTTCATTACAAGACTTCCTCGAGTGCAGGGAAGGGACTGTATTTTTGTAGTGGTCGACAGGCTAACCAAGTTTGCACATTTATTTTCCATACCCATGAACTACAAGGCCATATAGGTAGCAGAACTATTTTTCTGGGAAGTCTTCAGATTGCATGGCTTACCCAGGAAGATAGTCAATGACAGAGATGGGCGCTTCATCGACACATTTTGACAAGAACTTTTCAAGTTGGTGGGCATAGAGTTACCCACAAGTACCAGCTACCACCCCCAGACAGATGGGCAGACAGAGATCGTCAACAAATGGGTGGAGGGGTATCTGAGGAATTATGTGGGAAGGAAGCAACTCACATGGGTGAAATGTTACACATGGGTGAGTATTGTTACAACACAACATAGAACATGTCTATCCAAATGTCACCATTTTGAGCATTGTATGGATACGATGCACCCTCCTTTGTGGAGACCATGTTTGGAGATAGCAGGGCCCCGGAGGCCAAGGAATGGATCGAGGAGAGTCAGAGGATTCTATGGGAAGTGAAGGAAAATCTGCAGGCAGCACAGAACCAGCAGAATATCTATGCAGATAAGAAGAGGATAGAGCGCAATTTCGAGGTGGGGGACTTGGTTTTTATGTGATTACAGCCATACAGACAGTCTTTGTTGAAGAAGAGCGAGGCAAAGAAGTTGAAGCCCAGGTTCTAAGGATCGTACAGAGTCATCAAGAGAGTGGGTGAAGTGGTCTATGAGCTAGAGTTGTCGAAGGATAGCAAGATACACAATGTGTTCCATGTTTCTTGCCTTTAAAAGGTAGTGGGACAACATGTGACCATTTCATAGGAGTTGCCACCCTTGGATGAGGAGGGAACAGTTGGAGTTAGTGTCAGAGGAGGTACTACAGTGGAGAGAGCGCAGGTTGAGGAGCAGGGTCATCATGGAGTGCTTGGTCAGATGAAGGGGACTTCAAGTGGAGGATGCCACATGGGAGGGAGAGCAGATACTGCAGCACCTAGGATTGATGTTGCTTGAGGACAAGTAATCTCGGGAAGGGAGAATTGTGATGTCTCGTTCCCAAGAATAGCCTCATCAGGGAGTGACTTAGTAGTCTACATGTTCCTGTAGACTATAGTCATGCACAAACAGGGAACAAAGGGAGAAATAAGGGTGAATAAATGGCCAAACGATTAATTAAGCCAAAAAGCATAGGAAAAGTCACTTAAGACAAAGTCAATGGAGAAATAGAAGAAAATGGGGTTTTGGGGGACTTAATTAATTAATCATACTCATCTTAGTAATAAGTCACCCAACTTAAGTGATGTCAACAACCAATTAGAATGGTGGAGGTATAAGAGGAGGAATTCAGCCTAATTCCTCATTATGATTGATTTGTGAATTGAGAAATAGGTTCCAGAGGAGGAAATCGACCTGATCAACTGTTTTGTGTATTTTTGGAGGAAACCACCACCGCGGATTGGTTTCAGTGTTGGAAGACACACCCTAGCCTATCAAAAGTATCATCTAGGTATTTCATCGTGCCATATCAGTATTCTACATACCCAGTTTGGTCAGTGTGCATTGCAGCCAGTGAGGACATAGGGGTTTGAGTGACAGTTTTGTCTAGCTGAATGAGGCCAAAGCAGATCTAGATAGATCCTTTTGACCCAATTGAGAGGGAGTCTGGGCGCTTCATTTGAGCCATCAGTCATTAGATTCCAACAGAGGAATCCACCCGGGTGCATCATTTAGCCAGGAAGTGCGCAACACTTGGGGAGGTACATCTAGGGTTCTAGAGATCTCACCAGACCAGATCCGAGGAACCCCTTCCAACCCATTATAGAGGAGGCTAGGGCGCTCATTTCGAGACATATATGGCCTGGTTTCGATGGTGGAATCAATATGGCGTAGTAGTTTTCTAGGAGAGAGGTGCAAACCTTCAGGGGATCTCATCTGGAGTCTATTCAGATAAGCAAAGGGTCGAATTTTCAGTCCATCAGTTACCGGGAGAATATTTGAGGCCAGGGCACATAGTTTGCGATAGATTTCAGGCCGATCGGATGAGTTTAGCCACCAGGGCGAATATCTCAGTCATCTGCAACAGTTGTCGTGAGCATTCAGAGTTGCATGCAACAGATCTGTCCATGGATGTTGTAGATCCATCCATCTCTTCTAATTATGGGTATTTCTTGATTGTTTTGCTTTGTATTCCAACGAAGATTCACTCTTACAGGATTTAGCTGATGATTAGCTTCTCTATTTTCTGAATGCACGTTGTATTTCCTTCTATTTCACATAATACATATTATTGAGTCGTGTTGGTTCTCCATTATTCGCATGCATGATATAAATGTTTAAACCACTTACTCTACCTGAAACCACATGCAAAATCACCATGCATGTTAAGACAAATATACTAAACGCATCCAGAAACCCCTAAAGTATCAGATCCGAGAGCCTAAACATCAGTCACGGTAGATCATATCCAGATCCGCAGGATTTCAGATATTTCACATTTTATGGGAAGAAGGGGTTGAAGGCCCAGAGGGATTGTTGTTCGGTAAAAGATAAAAGCCTATGCATAAACCTTCCAGATGCTTCGCCGAGGGATCCCCCAAGAAAGCAATGAAATGCTTATTTGTAATAAAAAGGGGACCCACAAGAGTAAAAGAATGCTTAGGGGGTTATTTGGAGGATAGGAGGTCTAATCAAGAGCCGACCTATCATGATCATGGATATTTAGTGGTATGACATTACCATCATTTGGTCACCAAGCCAGGGTAATGGCTCTCAGTTGCATGGCTGAGAGAAAGGGAGTCTCATCACGAGTCGGCCTTCTCATTTCCACTAGGTTCTTGTGAGCGACACTGTCATTATCTCGACACCACGCCAGGACAGTGGCCTTCAACTTGTCCCTAATTTTTTAAAGAAACAAAAAATGGAAAAACGATGGGCTTGCAAAAATTGCATTGCAAACGAAGGTGCCACACACCCTCTACAAAGGCACCCATGAATGAAACACTACAACCCCTTATATGTCATGAACCACATGCCCAATGAGTTTTGACCCCTAACCACTTCATCCACTTTACATGGATTAGAGAGGGATCTCTTGGAAACACTCCTTGACCTAGGGAAAGTTCTACCCAATAGTACAACCTCGTCAACCCTCCCATATCCAAGCTTGGCAAGTCGCATAATGTCTTTGAGCACTTAATTGTTTGATAGGGTAATCTTTGATGCACATGCTTAGGTGGCTCATTTCTTGACTTGATTTACTTATCATGATATTTTGACTTGAGATCCTTGGAGGGTGTGCTTGTTTGTCTTTGCAAGACCTAGTTGATGGACAGTTTTGGAGAAACAAGCCTAGCTTAGGCTTCCATGGGGCTTGAATCCCACAGGTGGATGCCAAGGGCCCGCATGTTGGATGAGAGAGATAAACCTTTGGAGGCCTAGAAGATGACTTGAGAGACATGACATAGCCCTCACATGCCAAACATTTTTCCTAGGAGAGGCAAAACGTCATCTTTTGGAGATATGACGTCATGCTTGAGGGGTTTGAGGTGGTGGTGGCTACACATGGCACGTTGGCAAGGAAGAAACCCTTGAATCATGAAGAAGAAGGGTGGATTGGAGAGACATGACCTTTGGAGGCCCAACCCTACCATCTCCAACTCAATGTTTGGCCTAAAGGTGCCAAAACGTCCCTCCTAAAGGGGTGACATCACCCTTAGTGTTTTCATTTATGCAAAAAGTAGAATTTAAAGTGAATTGTTTAATATTATTTGTGTAAAGGGGCAAGATTAGGGTTGTTGACCCCTAGTCTTGTGGTTTACCCTAAAATTATGTGGACAAACTATTTTGGTGACATTTTGTATAAATAGAGATCATAAGATCTCATTTCATAACATAACTCTCCCATCTTGGAGAGGTACTTGGACTAAAATTTTCGCCATCTTTAGCTATTTCTCTCTCTTGCTCGTGTATGGCTACTTTCTTGGTTATTTGGTTGATGGAAGTGATGCGCTAGCCTTTGAAGGCTCTTCTTTGCTATTGTGGTGGTTTATCTTAGCATTTTCCTTGAATTGGTAAGGCCTTTTTACATTGTATTATCATTTTGTTTCAAGACAAGGTTATTTTGCTAGAGCTAGGTGGGAAGTATAAGGGAATACACCCCCACCTTAGCTTCCATCACTTTATGCTTAAGTTTTATTGGTTTAACAAGGGTTTGCTAAGAGAAGTATAAGTGCATACACCATCTTAGCCTAAACCCTAGCTAGGGATAATTGCCTTGGGGAGTAAGAGGATTTACACACACAAGGAGGTAGTACCTTTAGCTCTTTTTTTTCTTGACTCCATTAACCCAATCATTAAAGGCACTAGTCATCACTTGTTGCATTGGAGATATAAAATTGTTGCTTTGGGAAACATAAAATTTCGTGATTTTGAAGTTGTTCCTAGTGGAATCAAATCTATGCTATAAATGTTTGCTTGAGCCACTAGGACGTTTCATTTCTCCAAGTATTCCTTGTTATTGTTACAAATTTAACCTACAGCCATTAGGGCTGCAGAAAAACCTAACCAAACTCTTCAATAACTCCTAATTTAACCATTGAAAATTGCCTAAAATCTACCCACATAATCTACTAAGGACAATGCATATTTTGGCAAGTTTTGAGCAAGTTTTAGTGATCAAATCTCTTGCTGTAATAACAAGTTTGTTACAGCCATAAGGCTGATAAATATCACTGCAGATAGTTTTTTATGACAGCCTTGCTTTTTGTGCTAAAGTCGTGTTCTATCATTGTTGAACTAAACCAGTTTTTACTAGCTTGTCTCGTTCTTATTCAATTGGAYTTTTAGCACTTATATTGCAGCCCTTATTATATTTTATGTGCTGATATATATCATTGATTATTGTTGCAATTAGGGACAGCAATATTAACTTGCATGTCCACCTAACATTACTATATGCAAGTGTGGTTTTTCTTGTGTCTCGGGAAGGTACAAACASCCTTTGCAGGAATCCAAAGACTTGGCAACCTTAAACCACCCAGATCGCCTCCTTAGAGTGACCTAGTCACCCTYGAAGTGCGACACCTATATCGAGGTGACATTGCGTATAGTGTCCCTTAGTTGTTTCCATTTGGATGGTTGGTTCGGGCTTTTCCCAACCTACAACTTGTGTGATAACAAGGCCAAAATGTGCACCATACTTGATCTATAATTATGCCAAGCATCCCAAATTCTACCTTGATAAACTCAAAAGTATTCTTCCAAGATGGGAACACTTATTCTATACAACCAACCCATTGGCATGTGTGCAAGTAAGGGGACGTGGTGGCTGTAACCACCCCTCCAAAACAAGGTTGTTTGACTTAGTTTTCCTTCTAAAAATAACAACAAAATGTTCCACGAGAAAGCACATCCTCTGATGAATTAAATACTAACATAATCCCTCTTAGCAAGGAGCACTCCTCTAATCATGTTGTTGACCTTGTCAATGGACTACCATGTCATTAGTATTCACTTTGAAACATGGGCGCTCTTCCAAGATGGATATTTAATCATAGAATCGACAATAAACTAAGTCACATGACACGAGAACATGGGACAGGGAGGACACAGAAATACGAGTATCCAACATGAGACACGTCGACCCCAGAAATAGGACACGAAGAATGCACCTATCGGACACATGCCAAATATGTGTCCTAGCATGTCACGTGTTCRACATGCAGGATACGGACATGTCACCCCTTGGGGCCGTGTCATGTTACTTAGGAAATAACCAATTCCAAACAATGCTTGAAAAAAGATTCTGTCCATATTCTAATGCAAAGATCACCATGAAATGTCACTAATACTCCACAGACAATCGTTCTACAGGGTACATTTACAACCACACCAATCTCTTGAAGATACAACTAAAATTCTAARGCATATCAGATTTGATTTTGTACATAGAGAAATGTCATACAAAGAGCATATGGATACAAGTATTGCAAATGTAAACCTTGTCACAACCTGTGAAGTAAAGGTAGTAACCAAAATAAATCTTTAGGRAGTTCCATCTAATTTGGTACACCAATTGATGATGTTGTTAAATCCTTAGATGCAGGCATTGGTGATGGTACATGTTACCCCTCATACTATATGAGAGATAACTATCTTATTCTCATCATATGCTATAGATTTCAACGCGAGCATCACTCTCCAGTGGCATGATGGTCCAATTCACATTTGATTGTGAGCACTTCAGATTGGTCTTTCAGAGCTTATATGTCAGAGATCTTGCTACATGATGGTCTTCCCTACACAATGGATATGCCCACCCTTGATGCTCTTATGATGATGTTGTACACATGATGAGAGCACCTAAGTGCTCTATTGCTTATGATGATCATTATGATGAGACTTGATGTATTGGACACTGTCATATCTTTCACTCTTTCTCTTGCTCATATATTTGTCTTATTGTACCATGGTGGATCATAGTCTTCCTTTAGATAAGTGTTGTCACTCTTAGGTTGAGTTGTACTACTAGAGACCTAGGAAGGTGTAGTATATCCATTATCCCCGGCCATCTTTCACTCCCTGTCATGTTCCCCATCACTTCCATGCACATATATCGTATTCCTGCTCATGGTTGACTTATCATATGTCATAGCAAAGTTCATACTTAATAGTCCCATGGAGGAAAGCCTCATCTTAAGGGCTATAAGCTCGAGGTTGATGCAGTGAAAGAAAAAAGACAAATAATAAAGCTTCAGCCATGCCACCTTGTAAAAAATCTCAATGCCCCAAGTCTCATGTTTAACAATGCATATATAAAGAAAAGGACAAATCAAATAAAGAAAAAGGCAAGAAAAAGGGCTAAGGAATGGTAACTCGATGCTAAGCACTCCATCTCTTTAAAGGCACTCATGTGGATGAATATCTTAAACAAACCTTATGTGGCTATGAGAGTCAACTCATGAAGTTACCTACCTTATCATCGCATCCATCATATCACATACTCCTCACTTAGTGTCCTAGGAAATGATTCTTGTCTTAGGAGTTGTCACATGTAATAGAGGTTGGTGTTGTCCCCACCATGGTTAAACTTGGAAAATGGTATAAATTCAATGAGTTATTGTATACTTAAAAGATGACACTTGATGTTTCTATGCCTAACATATACCAAGGCATGAACCATCATCATGTTGCAATGGGATCAATGTACTTACCTCAAGATTTGTGTACCTGCATCAAGATTCGTGATTTCCATGGAATCTATGACTTGCCTAGGGAATTGTGTACCTTGCCTAGTTTTTTGTGATTAACTTGGGTATTGTGACACATGCATTGGACGTTGTGACAAGTCGTACACACCTTGGGAGCCACACGTGCCACATCATCACTCATTTGAGGGGTTGATTTTTTCCTTGTTGACCATTTGACCAAGGTTGTTGCACTTGAGGACCATATGTGCCTATTTTCCACTCATTTGGCATCATTTATGAGGGATGTTGGAGGATTTTGAGGAGCGACTCACCTTTGGGCCCTTTATCTCACACGTGTGGGGCATTTTGAGCATGTGATGGAGCATTTTGAGAGGACAGCCCTCCTATTTTCTTGGATCCACATGTGTGGAGGACTTGTTGAGCATTTTGAGGCCATCTTCTTGTACTTTGATGAGGTTGACCCCCCTAGATGGTGGAGTCTATTGTATTTTGACCATGTCTATCTCATTTTTAAGGAGGGCATCCACTTTGTAGATGCATCTATTCTCTCCTATTGTACATGTGGCATTAGTCCACCATATTATATTGTTGTTCACTAGATCCTCTCTAGTTTTTTTTGGCATAGATCTAGGGTCGTTAGATATCTAATGCTATTTTATTGTAGAGGTCGTTGACCTCTTCATCTATAAATAAGAGACTCCTCATTGTAAAGTTGTTGGAAGCTATTGGAATGAAAAACGATTTTGCTTGTCTCTTGTCTAAGGATTTCATGATGGATGATCAACCTTCTTGAAATGTGGAAAAGTATTATTGGAGCATACTAGTGAGTTTTTATTGCAGGTTTGGACTTGTCAAAGACAATTTGGGCGCCATAGAGGAGTGATATCGCTACATTGGAGAGGTAAGTTCTTTACCTTTTGTCTCTTGGCTTGAAATGTGTGAATCTTTTCCCCATTATTCCTTGTGAACAAAAGCAACATCCATCCACTTTCAAGTAAAAATTTAAAACACTCCCTAGATGTCTTGGAGATGATACTATTCTTGAAGGACCCTCCCTTCCAATTCTTGGAGTAATTTTCTTTCTAGATCTAGGACTTGTAGGATCTTGTTTTGACATCCCTTTTTTCCTTTAGATCATTTGAAGAATCACCCCTTTAAGGTGCATCTTGACCCCATAGCCCAACCAAAGAAAGGCATTGGTTTTCTTCCCTTCTCAACCAACCAAAAAGCCCAAAATTCATCTTCCTTTTACATTTTTTGTTTTGTTTTGCAATCTGAAATTTACTGCCGAAAATTACCCTAAAATCATATTGCATTCAGAGCCATAAAACCCTGAAAAAATATACACTAAGTTTGGCTCTCACTTCCCAAGCTAAATCATTGAAATTTGCCTCCAAACCCTAGGGAGTTTTGCTTGATTTGGGCCCTTGTTCTTGTGTTTGTTGCAAGATCTTAATAGGGAATTTAATTCTGGTTTAAATCTGAATGTTTCACAGGTAGAAATCATAAAAATCAGATTTGGTATCAATCTAGTTGTGATTTGCATAAATTGTCTCTCTTCTTTGCTGGTTGGATATCTTTCAAAGAGACTTTAAATTTCTGTTTTAGATATGAATTTGGCATCTAGAAACATCATGCATACAGATTTGAAAAATGAATTGTAGATTCTAGGCCTAAAAACCTTAAACGTCTTGTGTAATTTTTCCCTAGTTTAACATTGTTTCACTTATTGTAAAGGGCATTGTTGAAATTGATTTTAAATCTGGAATTTATCTTGAAATGGCACCTCTAAATCATATTTTAGATCAGCTTGCACATTCATTAAGAAAATCTACTCTTTCTATTGTTAAAATCTATATCGATTTGATTGATCTAGGCCTTAGTTTGTCATTGTTGAATCTTGAAAAAGAAGGCTGTCCATAGATCTTTCTTAAGTCTGAAATTTCTGCATTAAACATCCTTAAAACAGATTTAGAATTGATCTTTTATATTTCATAGCAAGTGTGTTGAATTCCATTGCTTGGCTCTAAGTCTACTTGTTTTAATTTAGCCTTGCGTTGTGGATCATTTAAATCTTCTAAGGCTAATTGGAAATCTGGTTTGAGTTGTGAACTTAAAGCATTAATCATAAACATCAACATTAAATCAGATAATAACACAACTAAGCTCTCTCTTCCTCCCACTGTACACTATAACACATTGAGCTTAGTTGACCTTAGGGCAGCCCCCCTTGACTAGGACCATCCGTAGTCTAAAGTGAGAAAGGTGAAGCCACTGAGGTGACAATGGTAGTTTCCCTTAGGGTCTCATCCTTGTGCTTAGGACTTTTACACCTAGTGAGAACCTGGGAGGTAAAAGTACCCTTGAAACAGCTGCTGAAATAGCGATAGATTTGGATGGGCTTGAATCTGGTTGACAGCATCCAATATCTGTTGGGCCAGAGCCAATCTGTTTTCTATGTTCAAAAAGATGATGTCTGTATAGTATGTGGAACTGGAGATGGCAACATCGGAACATGGCTATGTTGCCTGACAGGCATAGAATTTTAAGTGTTTGCAGCTTCAGGAAGAAGGATGCTTTCATCTCTTTTTATCAGCTTGAAGTTTGGTGCAATGTAATTTGCCTCTGAAATGGGCACAGATAACCCTGGTTCAACTACAATGCCACATCATATTGTGTCAGTGTCTCCAACTCTTACTGTGAGCATGTAACATGCATCAAATGAACCATCTACCACACCGCAAATTGACTGACCAATAAAACAATTGTCTTCAAATGAGGAATCTGTTTTCTTGGCTTTCAGCTCCCTCTTGTAGTTTGCCATCCAGTCAGATTGGCATAACAGGCTTGTTGTCTGGCAAAGCAAAATGCTCAGCCTTCTGTGGCAGAACTGTTGAATCCAGCCCAGTCTCTTTCTTTTCTTCCTTCATGTTTGAGCCATAGTAACTTGTACTTTTGTACTGCAAGAACTAAGCAGAGAAAATCACAATACCAGAGAGAAAAATGAGCCTGTGCCCACTAGTTCTGGTTATTTCCTTCTGCATTCCAATTTACTTGTGTTTGCTCTGTTCCATCTAAGCTCACTGGATCACATTTGCCATTTCTCATTTAAGTTAGAACAACTTTCCCCGAGGATAGATAGGTAACTCTGCCTTGTTCATATACCCTTTATATGTTAAATAACAAGCGGCGCCTGAAGCAAAATAAACAGCACCATAATGTACCCGTGGCCTTTTGAAGTTATCTTGCACATTTGCTATGATGAACAGGTCCACTGAAATTGACCCTTGTCAGGCAATGTGAAATAATATACTCCTTCAGAACTCTTGTTTTAAAGGTCTTTTTTTTACAGCAGCCTGCCTCATTCTCTCCCAACAGCAAATCTGAATCTCTTCAAAAATCCTCTGAAACTGCCAGCACAAATTAGGGAAATGACTCCACCCCTTGTTTTAGTATCCTAGCCATGAACAAGCTTATCATGGCCTCTGGTGCAAGTATTTGATACAGCAAGCAAACCCCCCAAGACATGCACACTTTGCTGGAAAGGATGACTCAAAATGATGATGCATTTTTGTGAAGGAACCTGTTGACCGCCCATTTAGCACCGGTGGTCAACTCATGTGCCATGAAGAGATGCATCATCAGATGCCATGTTGTCGAAGACTGTTGGTCCTACAGGGCAGTGTTTGGCCCCAACACTTGTTTTTGTAATTGGAATTTCCGCACCCCTGCGTGGGTTAATAATGTAATAGGTCTGCATGAGTCATGTCTAGGTCAGTTACCTTGGGATCGATTCACTGGGAGAGTTCCTTTCACCAAGGGTTTTTTATCCTCAGGTTATCAGTGGGGCTTTTCAGCTTTACTGATTTCCCTTGAGTTTTTCCCTCACACATGCAATAAGTCCTCCAAAGTGGTGAACGGCGTTCTAGTGGGCTTATGTTTTGGCAACTATATAGGGAAATCATTGTAAATGACTATGCAAGACATCTTAGAAAGTTTCGCGGAATTCTGTCGAGTCTAGGTTAGTTTTTTTTAATTAATTAATTTTTAATTAAATATCCCTAAGTTTGGAGGTTTAATTATTTAATTAATTAATTATTTTTGAGCAATAATTGTAAAAACTGGATCCTTGGACTTTTGATAGGGGTATTTGTGCTCAAAAGAAATGGAATAGCACCCCCTACATCCATGGTCCAAGTTTCAACTCAGTCGGACAACTTTAGCCATGGGTTAGTCCACCGAGAGTGTCAGTCAATCTAAAATAGCAATTTTAATTGATAAAGTCCAAACATGGCAAAATGTAAAAATTGTAATAATGAGTTAGATGATGTGAAATGTTGAAATGATGGTTAGAGAGAGACCCCCTAAGCATAACCTTAGCCTCCCAACCTTTTTCAACCTTGTTTAACCCCTTACACCACCTCCACACTAAAAAATCACGCCCCCTAGGAGGATTGACGTTTTTCCTTTTTTAATTAATTTGTGACTTGAGTGTGGCCCTTGTTATCTCACAGTTTGTAGGAAAGGTTTAGATAGCTTGAAGTCAAGGCTCAAACTGGCGTAACAGGAGCTTCCCCACCCACTGTCACCTCGATGGGGAGCTCTTTCTATTTAGGGTGGCTAGTCCCAAGGGAGACGTCCCTAGTAATCTGGGTTTCTGAAGGAAAAGGATCAAAGGTTTAAGGCTTCAAAGGTTTAGGTAAGCTTTCCCTTCACAGATTACTGCCAAGTGGATAGTCAAAGAGAAGGTATTCCACTGGGAGGCACCTGTTTGCGAGACAAGGCAAATAAAACTAAAAATGTGCTGCAGTGGTTAGTACTTCACAATTTAATGACTATCTTTGAATATATATGAGCAATGATAAGTGTAATTATTGACGAAGTCAATGATTGCAATCAAAGATAAAGACTTATAACACTTCTTCAATAAGTACAAACTGATACTTGCATTCAATGTATAAAATCAATCCTTATTATATCACAATGCAATAAATATGCTCATACACCAATATTGTTGCTGCGTCACTATTGCAGATTTAGGGTGACGTCAGCCCTAGTATTAGGTCAATTTTTGAAGACAATGAGAGGAACGTTTTGTCAAATAAGCTTATGAAAATAATCAGCAACTCAAAGCCTATCAAAAAAAGGGTGACAATGTCAAAACGTTTTAAGGCCAAACAAGGGTTCTAACAAGTATGACGTCACCTATATTGTTGTTGGTTAGGGTTAGGTTAAGTTAGCTAGACAAAGAGGTGAACGTTTTGCCAAATTATCCAATGAAAATGCTTAAAACCTCTATGGCTATCAAGGGATGAGTCAGCTGCAACTTTTAGTCCAAACAAAAGTTCAAATAAGGCAAGACGTCATCAGCAATTAGGGTTAGTCTAGACGCTAGGGTTAATTAGGGTTTCAATTTTAAAGAGTTTGAAAGAGTTGTTTTAGCACAAAAAGCTCAACGTTG
>JASDQU010209239.1:5888-19813 GCA_032191745.1 Picea mariana
ATTTTATCTTTCAAAGTTTTTATTAGATGTTCTAATATTGGAGGACATCCTAAAATTCAAGTGTTCTTGTAAGAGAACCTTAGGATCTCGATGAATGTTATATCTAGGTTTGTTTAGTTGTTGGAAGAGATCTTGTTGAATATGTTCTTGTAAAAGAACCAAAGATCTCGGACAAATTAGAAATCTTTCTAGACCTATAGGTGACACTTCTAAGTTTACCTTCCTGGGTTGACATTAAATAAACTCTGATTGACATAATCAATTAGAACTAAACAATGTGTTTAATATCAAATTCGTATTCGTTGAGGAATTCTAACCATCTTCTTTTCCTGACTTTCAAGGTTGCTTGTCCAAATAAGTATTTTAGTTCGATGCGATCTGTTCTCAACTCAAATATCATACCAATAAGTCAGTGCCTCCACATTTTTAAGGCATGAACAATAGCAGCCAACTCTAAATAATGAGTGGCATACAACTTCTCATGTTCCTTTAGCTTGCTTGATTCATAGCACACCACATGACCATTCTGAATAAGGACCCCACTAAGCCCTTCTTTGCATGCATCGGTGCATACAACAAAATATTCATTGGGATCACAAATTTTCAGAATAGGTTCTCTCGTCAGTAAGCTTTTCAAATGTTGAAATATTCTTTCGCATTCAAGTATCCACTCAAATTTCACACCTTTCTTCTGTAGAGATGTGATTGGGTGTGAAATTTGGGAAAATCCTTCAATGAACCTCCTATAATAACCTACAAGTCCCATGAAGGACCTCACCTCATAGACATTTCTTGGTGTTGTAAATTATGTTATGGATTTTATCTTTTCAGGATCTAAAACTATACCTTCCTCTGATATGATATGGCCTAAGTAATGAATCTACCTCTCGTAGAAAGCGCATTTACTTAACTTATCATATAGTTGATGTTCTCTCAACACTTGCAACACCGTCCTCACATGTTGTTCATGTTCTTCTTCAGATTTGGAATAAACAAGGATGTCATCCAGAAAGACAATGACAAACTTGTCCAAGTATTCTCTGAAAATACCATTCATTAAACAGATGAAAATAGTTGGTGCATTTGACAATCCAAATGGCACCACCATGAACTCGTAGTGGCCATACCTTGTTTTGAAAGCAGTCTTACTAATGTCCTCTTACTTAATCCTAACTTGGTGATATCTGGATCTAATATCAATCTTGGAAAATACCTTTTCATCTCCCAATTGATCAAAGAGGTCATCTATCCTCGACATAGGATATTTGTTATTTATAGTTACCTTGTTTAGCTACCTAAAATCAATGTAAAATCTCAAGGTTCCATCCTTATTTTTCACAAATAACACTTGTGCACCCCAAGGTGACACACTTGGCCATATATATCATTTATTCAATAGTTCTTCAAGCTTCATTTGTAACTCCTTCAACTCGGGTGTGCTCATTATGTAAGGAGTCTTGGATACATGGGTTCCTCCATGAATTAAATTAATTGAAAAATCAATATCCCTTTTGGGTGGTAATCCAGGAATTTCTCCAAACACCTCTTCAAATTATTTTAGAACTACATTGTCCTCAATGTTGGGAACCTTGTCCTTAGGATTTTCCTCCATATGTGCTGCAAATATTTGACATCCCTTTCTAAAAATTTTCTTCAGCTGCAGGGTTGAAACTTCTCTAATAGTCACAACTCTTGGGATCCCATGTACTTTTTTCAAGTTTCCTTCTTCATCTAAGCGAGTAAAGGCTTTGTTGTAATAGTCCAAAATAGCATGGTGCTTTTCCAACCAATCCATACCAACGAGACATTCATATGGTCCCAAAGGTATGATATTCAGATCTTCTTTGGTACTTATCCCATTTATATCCATTGGGAATGCCTTAACCATTTCATTAATCTTCCTTTCAGTCTCGGTAGCTAGTTGTACCAACCAAGGTTTTCCAAGTTTTTTTTTTGGAAAATGAAACCTTTCTAACATATTAGGATCTAGATAACTATGACTAGCTCCTGAATCAATGAAAATAACAATAGGTTGGTTGTTGATATTACCTTTTACTTAAATCATGTGAGATTGAAATTCAACATAAATTCTTGGTATATCCTTTCCCATATCCTCAACTATTTCAACTTATTGTACATTTTGAATAACGTCTGCTTTTTCATCTCTGAGAGGAAATTATTGGTACATATGCTCTCCATTACAACCCCAACACTTTATGGGTTGTTGTCTTGGTATTTTCCCCACGGTTTCAACCATCCTAGGCTCTTTGGAAATTGGTTGCCTTTGAGTATTATTTTTGAAAAATGGGGGTTTGTTTCCCTTCTTCCTCTGCTCCATATTGTTTTTCTCTTTGTCATATCAAGCCTTTTGGAAAGTTATTCTTCCTTTATGTTGATCATAGAGACATTTATCTATTATTATGGCCTCTTCCAGTGTCTTGGGATCATCATATTGTAGTTTATCACTCATGAATGATGGCATCCCACTTAAATATCTTTAAATCTTAACTTTTTCATCTTTGATAAAAAGGCACATATCTCATAAGTTCTAAAAATATTCTCTCATACTCGTCTATAGTCATGCTCCCAAGCTTGAGTTCAAAGAAATCTTTAATTTTCCTATCATAGTAGTGTTTGGTTAAATATTTCTTTTTAAAATATCTCTTAAAATCCTCCCAAGTAACATTCTTCTCATCAATGTTTTGCACTTGTACAAAATGATCCCACCACATTAATGCTTTCCCTTTAAGCTCATAAATTGGTATTCTCCCTTCTTCCTGAGAGATATAGTTATGTAGCTGAAAGTATTTCCTCATTCCCAGCATCCAAGTCTCGACATCCTCATCCTTTTTTTATCACTGTCAAAAGTAGGGGGGTTGATCTTATTCATTTCTTCGTTTAGCTCATCTTCCCAAGTTTTCCTCTTATGTTTCTTAATAGGGAATGGGATTGAGCTACTGTGTAGCCTCCTAGATGAATGTTTAGGCGAGCATTGATGATGTTTATCATCACTCCTCGTCTTGCTTCTTATGTCACAAGAATTCTATTCCCTTCCCTTTCTAGACTATGACTCTTTATCCATTTTCCTCTCTATTTTGTTTAGGCTTCACAATATATTGATGTTGAAATCATCTTGTTTTTCTTTGTATTTCCTAAGCCTCTCATTATCTAATACTTTGAACATCTTGTTGCATATTCTTGATGGTTTCCATAAAATTTATGCTTCCCCCCTTACCTTCGTCATGTCCATTGGATTTTGTTTTTTCAATACTCATGTCAATCCTCCGTCCCCTGATTTCCTCCTCATGGATAGAAATACTTTGTGTCTCTTCCATGTCTTCCATGATGTTGGTCTCTTTTTCGGTCTATATATTATGTATTATGAAAAATGTGCAGATAGTAATATTTATTAGACAAAAACAATATACAACAACTTTTTTATTACTAACCATTCTTAATTTTAATACATCTGCCCTATAACTGGTTTCTGGCCCATCTAGGCCTAGTGTTGAAATTGAGCTCTAATACCACTTTGTAAAAACAAATTATTTTCCTCAACTACCTCAAAACCTATTCTAAAGGTCACCGTCAAATTTTTTTCATCGAGATCTTTCCAAGGACTATAATTTTGTCCAAAACCGATCCCTGGAATGAAAGTTATGGATCCTTAAATTTCTTAGGTATTTCCCATTACAATTCCACGTGGCACCCACATGGCTCCACTTCACCCATATTCATCCAACGTGGCACTACCATGTCATGAAATGGCACCCTTGCGAGGTCATGGTAACTGACTTAGGCTTTGGCATGGCACTTTCCACCTCATCCACCCAACCCTCGACTCATCGGGTCTTGGAATCGTGGCCCTTCTCATATTGCATAACCCTTGAAAGGCCTAGTCCTACGTGAGTTAGCGCCGAGGGTAAAATGTACCATGATATGGTGCCACTTTTCCATTGTGCCTTGGTTGAGTGATGTCATTCAACATAATTCTAGTTCATCAGACCATCAACCAACCGAAAGTGTTGATTTAACCTCAGTCCTCAGTGACCAATATTGTATGCGTTGGCACCCTGTGTGTGTGGCCCTATCACACACCACCGTACGTCAATCCCTAGAATTGTGACATGTCATCAGGTACCAGATACCAGACCCTCTATATTCTCCTAACATCAAAACTATTCGACAGTCTGGGGTCCAATTGACTTGTTTTGACTTAGATCAATCATGGTGCAACACATGGCCACCGAGAGACCAGGCACTAGATTTCCCATAATATCTAGGTAACAAAAATCATCGGTGGTCTGGAGGTTGATTAAATCCCATTGAATCATTTCAACAGTGGATTTTTATCTCCTTATATCCGATGGTCATGATCCAACGAGATTATGCCAAGGCTATCCATCCTTCGTTGGACCCACTTCTAAATCATTAGTGAATCCCCTACTGCCATGTGGTATGAAATGTGGTGAGACACATGGCATGACGTGTGCCATGACACGTGGAACCCATTTTTCCCATTGATCCTTGTCCAATATTTTCAAAACCATGTGACATGTGGCGCCACCACGAGGTGAAACATGGCCTTCTTTTGTCATGACATGTGTACCACTCACTCGGTGCCATGTGGACGAACCACATCTTGACACATAGCCTTGGACACCAAATATTGGGACTTTCTTGACGTGGTTTAACTTTTTATACTCCTGATATCTGATGTCTCGGTGATTACGAGATGGTTTATTAAGTTAATCCCAAGATTAACAACTCTCGAGCTTACACACAAGTTATACAACTGAGATTGATCAGTTGGTATATATGACGGTCATCATTTAAAGGTGACAACACATGGTTTTGGGTATAAATCAGCCCCACATGTGACTCATGGTTGAATTATTCTTCACCACGTAACATCCTTGGTCACATTGTCTACCTATGTGGCTTCCATGTCACGCGTGATGCCATCTTCTTGTGCATGAMTACACATAATAAAGGGATTTGGAACCCTGTGTGGGAACCMTTTCCACCTGGCCCTGGTCCACTAACCCTTGCCAAACACTTTGAGGTTGGAAAAACTTATGGAGTCCAGGATCCGATTGACCCTGCTTGACCAATATCAATGGTCAAGATTTATGCTCAGAGTCTTCCCTTCAGGTCTCGATACTATGGCCTACTTAGAATGTTATACCCTAAAGCTCATTTAGAAATCAATCTAATGACATATATTTCTCCCCAAATACTTCCCGATAGATCCAATGGTTTACAACAACCCAGATCTCAACAAATCATCGTACTTGAGGACCCTGATTAACGATCAGGATATTTCAATACACCTCTAAGGAATCCAAAGTTTGGCAAGGACCCTAATAAATAACATTCTTTGGAGTGCAATGGACTCAAATCAATGACCAGGATTAACTCGTTGTGCCGAGATCCACGGTTATGGTTTCTACTGAGGAAAACATGGTTTTTTTTAAAGTTTATTCAGTCCAAAAATGGACTTCAACAAAAATGGTTTTCACTCTAAGGTTTTTCAAATATTATCCAGGCCATCCTTAGCCGGTGGAATTCATCCAATCTATCTAAGAATTTTTCCATCATCGTGTAGGAGAAAAATGTGTCCAACGCACTCTCCAAGCTTGGACAAGGGAAATTCTACTGAATTCCACTCAAATTTTGTTTTCCAATAGATAAATTTTATTGTAAATAGAGGTGGGTAATTACCCCACTGGATGTGTGTGTGTGTGTGTGTGTGTGTGTGTGTGTGTGTGTGTGTGTGTGTGTGTGTTCATATATAAACAATTGGAATGTATACATATCATGTAATTTACAGTTTCTAGGTATTGCATCTACAACACTATAGTGCTAGACAAGTTTAATTTCCAAAATGCTCATGATAAATATAGTTGTAAATAAAACCATGGAAGAATTACTTGATTACAACTCCTGAATGATTCTGATAAATATTTTGTTGAAGCAAGTTAAAAATAACAATTATTCATGAAAATAACTCATAATAATTGCACGATAATACCCAATATAGGATTTCATACATTCTAATTCAACAGTAATTAGACAAGAACATAGTGGACACTTATATGATATAAATGAACCACCAACTACATGCATACCTATGACTTTCCTTCTAACCTTAGAATATGATACCCACAAACGGGAAGTAGGTCACCCCCGAGTTGGGGCTTAAACTTCACTTGGGAAAGGAAATCCTATCCAAGTAAGGTCTCTCAGCAACAACAATATTTCCAATTCAGCTGTCAAGTTCAATAGCCAGGCTATTGTCTCTATTTTCCCCACATGCTTGTTCCACCCAGGAAGTGTGCCCCTATGGATACCCCACTTCCCTTCCAAGATTCAAAAACAAGCCAGATAGGAAGATCCAGACTTCTGTAAATCCAACTTGGCACCTCTGGGAATAAAATTCCTTGCAATTCTCTCACTTTAAGAGAATTCGCAAGGGCCTGACAACCCCCCTCTTCAGTTTAACTCCCAAAAAATCCTCCTTAATCATTCTTCATCCAAAATGGAAATCTAGCAACAACACTTATAGTAGAAGGGATATGTTATGAATCATGGAGAAAATAAAAGTCCCCTGGAACATATGGATGGAATGATAAAAATGAACTAAGGTTTTATATTTTTTTTGCATTCTCTTGAAGTTCCATTTGTCACTTCCTCAAGTTTCCTTTGAACCACTTATTAATTCATTTCCCCTTTACAAATACTTAGGACAAAATCATGTCCTTTCCTTATTCCTTTGATGGAAATATTTTATTAGTGTTTCTTTCTTTAAGCCTCATGGATTAGCCCCCTTCTTAGACCCTTATCCACCTTTCCCATATAGTGGAGTTTATCCCCCCAAACTCTTCTTGTCGAGATGGTCTACATGCAATTGTGTTTTTCCATTAATTTCAAACTAAAAATACATAATACACAATAGGCTCACTAGCCAAAAGAATTTCCTAGATCACCAGCCTATGTGCATATATGTAGTTACATTTCAATTGGGGTTCAACCTAGAGGTATTACACTCACATAGATATTTCCAACGAGTTATTCTAGGTGCAAAACAGAGCTCATATGAGAAATTTACAACTGAAACAGTATAAGGTATATTTTCAATACCAGTTTTCTTTTAGAGGGCATAACTTCTTGCTCTAAAGTCATTTTTTGGAACAAGAGTAGTCTATCAAAATATTATGGACCATAGAGGACAAATATGGAGACAAATTTTAGATTTGGGTACCTAGAAATGTGTAAGAAGAGAAGGAAGACACTTGTAGCATACAAGGATAAAATGAGAACATAGTCTAAACTTCCTCATACCATAACTTTTAACTTAGAGCTCGGATTTGGGAAAACGAGTAGGTGATCGAAAGGTATTGAAGAGGAGAAGAAACATATACACCCAAAATTTTGAACTGGGTACTAAAATTTTATGAGAAAGTAATTATGCAATTCTGTAGCAGTGAAAACAGAGCAATTAGTGGAAAATTGCAACTTGTAAATGTTGTAACTTTTCGCTCAAAACTCAGAATGAAGCATGAGTACAGCCATTGGAGATATGTTTCAAAGAGGAATGTTTCAAAATATGTATATTTTGACTTAGTGCATTTTTTCCTTCATAAATTGAGAGGAAGAATAACCTATATTCTAATTAATGAAATATTTTATAGTATGCATGTGCTAATAATAATTATTACATGCACATTTCTTGCAAAATTAGAGGTACAAGAAAAACACTTTGGTTCTTATATGAGTACTAGAGTTATGGAAGATGACCATGGATATTATTGTCATGAGGAGGAGGTTATAGGTTTTCATATAAGCATGGGAATTCTAAGACAAATTCTAATGGAAGAAGAGGTGAATAAGAGCTTGTAACTATGAGAAGTACACAAAGAGAATTGCAGAGTTATAGGGTCAATAATGAGATGATTATGAAGGCCTAGGAAGAGATACAACAAAGTCTAAATAGGTTGCAGAGGCAATCCAATAAATACTTTGGCACAAAGTAAGCATCTAGTTCTAGACACATGACATCATCCATATGCCATAGCAGAAGGGATGATCATGGGAATGACATGCAGTCAAGAAATATGAGCATGCACCATCATTTCCAAGAGAAATCCACTAGGATATATAATGCAAGTTGTTTGCCCTTGGATATGAAAGGAAGAGAATATTAAGGAGGAAATGTGAAGTACTAACTGCATGGAAGACACATAAACTGAGGAAGGGTCGAAGTGGGAAAAGAAGAAGAAAAGAAGGAGAAAATGAAGGAAAAGCTAGTTGTTGGAAGAGAAGATTGAGGAAGGTAAAGAAATAAGGAAAATGGATCGTGGACGACGCAACAATCCGAAGAATACATCAACGATTTCTTTGGATAACTTCAGAGAAAATAAGGAAAGATAGGTTGGCAAAGCCCTTAAAGAACGGGTCAAGTTGATCTAGGGTTTGGCACCTAGGGTTTTAGATCTAGGTTTTGAAACCTAGACTTTGTTATGTAATGTATAAATAAAGGTCTAGAAGACCTGGGAGGGTTCATTCTAGGTTGGGTTGTTGATACTATGGTTGTCATTGTTCATTGTTGAGAATCGATTGTAGAGAACAAAGTTGAGACTGTATTGTAAGATCTTCAGCTGGGTGCGAAGATCAAACCTGTAGTTGGGTGCACAGGGAGGGATGAGAGAAAGAGAGAGAGATCTACAAGCTAAGTGCGCAGATAGAATTGTATGTTTTCATATAATATATCAAGAAACACAGTTTTTTGGAAGTATCCCTAGGGAGAGGGTGAACCATGTATATCTCGTTGTTATGTGTGATTGATGTTGTATTATTTTCCATATGTTATACTGTTATTGCATGGTTGTGTTAGATTTGAGGTATAACTTGCGAAGTAGGCTTAAGTGAGATAAATAATAACTAGATTGTTGTATGTTGTTGTCCTGGATCCACTTTACATTTCCTCTGGTTGTAGACACCTGTGTCCTGCAACCCCCTATTACTACTTCGGGTGAGGCTACATTTGCTTCGTAGGTGTTGCCGAAAGGGCCAGTAGTTAGGGCTTGTTGGTGCGCTGCTAGAGTTGAACCCTAGGTTTTCCCCTATGCCAACAAATGGTTCCATTGTTGGGACTAGGATATTTTTGAGGGAATGTCAAGGTGGTTCCCATCGAAGACATAAATTCATAAGTGGATAGAAGAACAAGAGAAGGACTTCGTTGAAGCCCAAAACAATAATCCTAGCATTAGTCCATAAGACAGGTTGGGAAGATACATCTTCACCGACATACACAAGATTTTTTTTGGAGGAATTCATAAAGAGTTATACGAGTGGTTAGCCAGATTAGCAGATACCCAGTTTGAGATCAGATCTAGACCACCTGTGGTTTGGAAAACAATTCTGATCAAGAAGGTCAAGAGAGT
Organism: Picea mariana; assembly: GCA_032191745.1. Classification (NCBI taxonomy): domain Eukaryota; kingdom Viridiplantae; phylum Streptophyta; class Pinopsida; order Pinales; family Pinaceae; genus Picea; species Picea mariana. The sequence goes on from JASDQU010209239.1 coordinate 15,335, forward strand.
TAATAACGTTGTGTCTAGGGCCGTGGATCTCTAGTTTGATAGAACTATTTCCATTGACAAAGTTGAATCATATAGCCAAGCAGAGAGGTACTTCTTTAAGGGACCTATAGGAAAGTTCCTACACTTCTTAAAGCTGAGGATTAATATGTTATTGCATGAGAATAATATCCTGAAGATACAGTGAATCTAATGTTCAAGAATTCAGATAGTGAAAGTGAAATAGAGGTTGTACACATGTGTTGACGGGCGTAAATGAACGCTTGCTAACTGGAAGAGTGGATCCGGTCCGGGGTTGTCTAAATAACCCAAGCCGTTTGGGATAACCCACCCTGACAGGTTTAGCGGCTCCATTGGTTGATCTAAGTCCTAGAAAAACAAATGAAAACTAAACTAAGCGACTAATCTAACTAAAAAACACTAATTAAAACAAACTAATAAATAAATATAAACTAAATATATACAATCTATTAACTAAATCATATAACTATAATTCTACAATATTAAATGTTTAATTATTAACAGAATCAGCTTCAATTACAAATATACAATATTTACGAATTACAGATTTAAATTAAAACCTGCAAAAATCATTTGTAATCTGTCCTAAGACAGTGAAACCATTTTTTGATTTTTATAGTTTTATGAGAAAGAAATAAACTGAAAAACTATCTAAACTAAACAATAATAACTCTAACTATGAATCTAAACTAATATATATCTATAAACTACTTAAATAACACTAATAAGCTAACTAATAAATGACAAATAGCAAACTGACCTGAAGTAACGCTTCAGGCTTGTCCTGTATGCATCAGTTGATTCAGCTGTTCAGTGGGAGGAAACCCGCACCAGATTATCCACGAGCTTCTCGTAAACAAGAAGTGGCTGTGATCTTTGAATATAAACGACAGGACAAACAAAACATAAAAATAACAGCAATTTTATGATTTACAAATCATCACAATTGGATAAATTTGTATGCAACAATTTGTACAAAACAATTCGATTAATGAAAATGATAAACCTGTATTCATTAAATTGAATTAAAGTAATTGCTGTATTTTTAAATAAGAGAGATCAGATATGGATAACATATTAAATCAAATCACATCAATATGGAATGAATTACGATAGCTAAAGTAGTCTATAATCGACTGCAAACTGATATGAATAAAAGTTGAAACAAAAGTTTGATATATTGAAAGCGAATGCTATTACAAGACATCAACTTTCATCTCAGCCTGTATCACAAATCCATAATCCGGTTCTCTCCACTGTGAAGATGATGGTATTACAAAAAATTGACAAGTATTTAAAGACTTCCCACAGGGTAAAACATCCCTGTGGGAATTATCAAAACAGTTTACACAAATCTGGGGATAATATCCCAAGTTTCTAACTCAAGCTAACAACCTAAAACAAAATCATATCCAAAGTATCTCCTAAACTTCTAAAACATGCCCAATTGATCATTGTAATTCATATGCACCTGAAAGAGGTCAAGAATAGACAATATTAGAGGATATTTTATTAATAAAATTGACAAAAATCAAATTTTAAGACTAGCTACAGAATCTTGCGATTCTGTAGCTGGTCTAAATTGAACACAGAATCGTTCCAAAACTAATTCAAATATTAAAGAATTATATTTGACGATTAAACCAATATTTGATTGCTAATTAGAAACCAAACGAATCATTCAAATCAAAACTATTATGCTAATTTGAGAGCAAACGAAATCGTGATCAATCGAATGATAACAGAGGTACATGCACTCTGTTCAACATCTGTTATCACCAATTTAGGTAAACATAATCGCATTAGATAATTTGACAGTAATGAAATCACTTTCATGGACCAATTCCAATCGAACAAATCATTTATGCAATCGTTTATGTCGCCTCATCCATTAACAAAACCATTATTGAATCACAACGAAATCAACAGGATCGTGTTTCAAATTAATAGAATTGTATCAAATATATACCAACGATCATGCTAATCGTGGCATGCAACAAAATCAAATCAGACAGGAACAAATCGAAATAGTTTGGGGTCGACCAAAATTGTTATGCAAAATAATATCAATCAACACAGCCACACGATTTTTAGCAAATAAATCTTTTACATAGGTCGAAAGTAATCAAAACCCAAACGAGAATGTTGATTCAATACAAAACAGAGTCGTTCCTGGTAAATCGGGATCAACAGAGTTGTTTTGAGTCTATTAGGAACAAACGAAACTAATCAAAATCAAACCAAATCGACTATCCCAAATCAGATGAACAAAATTGATTCAAAAAATAAACTAGACAGAATAAAAAACCAATCAATTGCTTATTCTAAGTTGGGCACGACAAAATTGTGTAACCAAATCGTATCTACATTTGATTTTAACAAAATGAATCTACTGTACAGGATCCACAATGAAATCGTCTAAACTATAACAGAATCATTCAAATGTGTTAAAATGAACAGAGCTAATTTGAAAGCAAAACCCAATCCATTATATTAATTCAAACAAACTTACAAAGAAAAATTGATATTGAAATTCATACCTGAACAATCAGAAAACAACTCGGTCATGATAGTTTGGAATTGACAAAGGCTGTCGCTGCTTCGACATTCCTAAAGACAATCGAACCGGTTGTTTTTTGTTTCTTTTCACTGGCTTGTAACCTATGGTTCTCCTTCGCCAACACTGTCACCTGTTCTTCTAATGCTTTGATCTTTGATTGCAACAAGGGAACGTCAATGTAATAACGCTCTAGCCAATCATTACATTGGATACATTATGGTTGCTCGGGCTTTGATAACACAGGCGAGGGTTTGTTTAAGCCAACAGGGGTTTCATTGTGCAACTTGATTCCCGGGTAATTTGGGTCGTTTTTTAGGCACGGGGGTAAATTAGATACAAAGTCATAGGGTTTCGTAGAACACAAGCCATGAGAATAGGGGTACTCTTTAGCTAGGGAATGCTTGATATCAAAGTCCAAGTCCTCGCTCAGCACTATGGGCTTTTGGTCGATGTTCTGTTTAGGTTTGTTCTGGGCAAGTCTCGATATCAATCGAGCATTCTTCTTCCCTTTACTGTTGAAAGTAGGATTACCCTTGACTTTCTTACTCATAGGCTTCTTGACACCCTCAGTCTTATCTTTTGTACACGGGTTGGTTATGATGTCGAGTAGGTCGATGTCAGGGAAAACCGAGGGTTTGGCAGGGGGTAAAAGGATATGGAATGGCACGGATGGCCCGACCATAGTCTCACTGACCATAGCCTTGTCGATTTGAACAGACTCCGGATTAGCGAAGCCATTTCTGGACAGAAAGGCTTGCCAATTATCGCCATGAAGACTCAAATGGTGGATGACGATGAGCTTAATCAAGCCGTGGTGAAACAGGCTGCTATCAACCTTCTCACGTTTGAATCTCTTTGACATCTTATAAAGACTACGCAAGAAGTAATGTGGCATGTTCAAAGGATATCCCATGAAATTCATCAACAATCGGAGGTGATACATAAAAACCAAGCCATACCGACCTTCACAGGTCACAAATTGTTTCACAATTACCAGAAGATCGTGCCACCAGGGTTTGAGGGTAGAAATAGGCATACCTTTATCACAGGAGACAACCTTTCATGATATGAATAGCAATGACCATGGCACCTCATCAACTTTGGAGTTTTTAAGCCACCTTTGGCCCGTGGCTGCTAGTCCTGTAGCAGAGCTTATGAATTCTTCATTGAGTTCAAGCTATCTGTCGCCTACTTTATCCCTACACCCGTCAAAGGTGAGGGAAAATTGTTGGGCAAACGAAAGGTTGAAACCCTCGAACCTCTGTATAAACATGAGCCAACCATTATTTTCTAAATCCTTTCGAGCATTATCGAATAGTAACAGAGCTTGGTTACCATTTGGCTCTATGCGCACCACCGGTGCCATAGACAGGAGCACACGGTGAGTAGGGTGAGTGGGTAAGGGTTTGAACACAGTATATGCAGGGGCAGAACGCTCAAAGGCTTACCCAAAACTAGCAAAGGTGAACCGGGATAGGGGGAAAACATTAATGAAAGAACGTGCGAAGGTGGTGGAGCTAGTTCAGCCCATGCAAAACAGTCATATCCCATAGTACAACCGCTGGCGCATATAACGTTCAAACCACTATGCATATTTTAAAAACCATGTTGTTCAATCAATGAAACCTTATGGTAAATTGACCAAACATTTGCGCAAGCAATAATATTAGGATAGTTTTAAAATCAAAGCAATAATTCGAAATCACACCAAGGGTTTGATCATATGAAAATATGTGTTGTATGCAATGATTTATACCAAGGGTCTAACCACAACACCAATGTGTTCTCATGAAACCAATGTGTCAAGGGAATCGATCAAAGAACATATAAATCAAACCACCAATGCATCACAAACTTGATCATAAGAATATCATCACAGCCTTATAAAAATTGAAATCATA
>JASDQU010209240.1:0-24143 GCA_032191745.1 Picea mariana
CATTCAGATGCCGCCTCACCATGGAAGTTTCTCCTTCTAGAAGATTCGAGAAAACACTCATTTTTTCCACGTGTAAGCATTCTCGCACCCTGCCTATAGAGCAACCTGTGAACCTCTCACAACCCTGCTATGGTGCAACCTATGAGAATCAAGCATTCTCGCACCCTGCCTATATAGCAACCTGCGAACATCCTCTTTAATAGGGTTTTTACAAAGGAAAATGCAACTTTTTTTCTTAGGAAAAGTTCTTCTCCTTTCCTTCTTCAAGAACTCAGGCCACTGACCCCTCCGAAAGCACCATATAGGTTTACATCATTAAGGGTCATAGGGATGATGAAAATAATGTGTAATAGTAGGATGAGTTGTGGGAGCTATATCTTCTAATATTGGTTGTGGTTTAGAGGAGATAACTAATTATGGATCAAAGGAGTGCCTTTCCTTAGTAACACCTCTTTTTTCCCTATAATACCCCAGTTTTAACCCTTAGATTATGTGAGATAAATAATGTGTATGTTAATGATAAATTTTTGGCTAGAAGCTTAGACATATGTGGTTTATTTTTAACCATGATGAGACACTAACTACTCACCAAGACGATAACCATTTCTATGGTGTTTTTTGGTTTGCATGTTAGTACACTATGAATATAATATTAAAAACACTAAAAGGTTGCAAGAAGCTTAGCCTGGGGCCATGAGTCCACAAGAGGGGAAGCAACCTTGACCTTATCCTAAACTCCTTAACTTTAACCTATGCCTTCTAATGTACCCAACCACTCCTGTGCACTAATCGAGCAGTGGGGTACTTCAAAATTTCCCTTTCCCAAACTTAAAATATTGCTCTATCACCTTTTATAATTTTTCCATACATCTAACTAGGATGGAATCCACCTTTTCAACTTTGATACCATAATTCCTCGCGCTCTTATTAAATAAATTATGCATGAAAACCAAGAAATTCATTTCATGCACACAAAATTAATTCATGCATGATTACAAATGCATATTTATACTTAGAACATAATAACACTCAAATTCATAATATACATAGAATTCATTTAATAACATATCATCATTATATTCAACATGATAAACAATTTACCATGACACTTCTCTTTATGAAATTAAGACACCAACTAGTTGCATACATCAGACTATGCACCCAACCATAAGATCTATTTCACTTAATCTTTCTACAACAGGCCACCCCCAAGTTGTAGCTATAAGTCCAAAAGGACAAATTTATCTCATGGATAGTCTAATCCTCTCCCTATACCCAATTCCTAGAATTTGCACTCTCTTCACTCTTCGAATGGTCCCAACTCCCTTTCCTCTTCCGTCTACACAACCAAAAGAAGGGGATCCCCTTCTCTACAATGCAGTCCCTCGGGTTATCCCACTTCTTTCTTGGGATCCAACATAGACTTGCCAGGAAATATCATTGATGGGAACTCAAGGGATTCTCATTTGTGGTTAATTTTCCTCAATGGTATTAGTTTTTCATGCATGCAGACATATTATCTCACATAAATCTCATAACAGACATAACAAAAAATTTGTTACAATCGTGGAAACATAGGATATTTCCTAAGGCTTCTTGTAGAATGATGGATGATTCCCCCTTGCATAACCAAAAGTCAAGGAATATGTATGCATGCCCACACCTAACCATGTGGCTCCCTAAGAATCCCACGTAACTCACTTGCAACTCATCCCAAGGTTGGTTGGTATGACATAGGATGACATAAGCAAAGCCTTTAGACTAGGAATAAAATATTATAATTTGGCTTTGACCCCTTTGAGCCCCTAAGCCCCCTTTCATTCATCTCTTGTTGAAACATAACCAACCACATTCTTTTCCTTCTCCGTCTATAGTCAATGATGTGGTTTTTTAATTATTAGCATTCAAGGTGTAATATTTGCATATTACATCACTTGGCCCTTGACCATTCATCTTATATAAACTTATATATTTCTAATATGGGGATCAAAATTGAGGTGTTACATGTCTAATCAAGTCTTTTAAACTTTGGAAGATAGTTGCCTAAGGAAATCATTCATGTTCTCCTTGAGAGGGAATGTGGTCTTAATTTATTGGAAGTACTTAAGCTAAGTTGTCAACCATGCAAGTGATTATTGGTTGATTATTCCCTAATTTCTCCTATAATTTAGGACTTGACACATCCTTTCTCTTAACCATACTATCCCTAAATAATGCTATACACATGCCAAAAATATGACCAAATTTACTTATGAATTTTAGAGGAAGAATCAACAATCATTAACAATTAGAAATCCCTAGTAACTAGAAGACGCGATTCCTTTCCTAAATTAGAGCATTAGTTGGAAACGAGATTACCCAAGGGAGAGATTTCCTTGTTGAAAAAGGAACTTCTTTCCCAATATCATGTAGGGATGCAAGGGGAGAGTGTGACTGGTTAGAAACAGATTGTTTTAAATTACAATGATATTTTCTTTGTCGATTAAGCATTATGGATTAAGTTATGTGAGGGAGTTTAGAGCCAACTAGTAGGAATTTATCCTTGTGGTCTCATAGCTCTAGATTGGGGTGACCTTTGAAATAAAGTTCCTACATCGAGAGGGAAAAGATCCCCTTTTGTAGCCAATTGGTGGTGAATTCCAAATAAGATAAGATTTATTGTTATTGTTACTAATTATTCTTTTAATCTTGTTGTTTGGTATTTATTCTATCATTCATTTTCTATTTTGATTTATAATGGTTGAAAGGTTGTATCAATGATTAATTAAATTGGTGCTTAATTCCAAATAAGATAAGATTTATTGTTGTTGGTACTAATTATTCTTTTAATCTTGTTGTTTGGTATTTATTCTATCATTCATTTCCTATTTATAATGGTTGAAAGGTTGTATCAATGATTAATTAGGCACGGGTTTGCATATTTACACTTTTTATGCGGATACATATAATACATTATCTCTATGATGATTTAGAATTTTAAGATAAGATAAGTTCATGGGTTTAAATGAATATTATGTTTACATGTGTTTATATCTAATTTAGGAATTAGCATGCACACATGCATTTATATGATAATGTGATTGTATGTAAAGTTGACTTACAATTACATTAATTATACCACTGTATCCGTGTATTTAAATACATATTACGTTTCAATGTGTTTATTTGTAATTTAGACATTATCATGCACATATGCATTTTTATGATAATGAGATTGTATGCAAAGTTGACTTATTTGATTTCGAAGCTGATTTTGTCCAAGCCAATTTTGTTAATTTTGTTAGTTGTTTACATTATGAATTAGACATGGAGAAATAAGTTTGAAATTGGTAACTAAATGATGGTTAAAAGAGGTAGGTCCATGCACTTTACATGATCTGAAATTTTTACTTGATCTTTAATCATTACTTGCATGTGAATTTTTTTAATTGTTAACCATCTTTATGAATGCAAAATTAAAGAGAATCCATCAAGTACATGAGCACATAAACATGTAAGCAAACCATCTATGAACAAGAATTGGTAACGGAGTTCACTAGACTTCCTGGCTACCTCTCCGGGCCACTTTCCAAATGGGAAGGTCGATAGATTAAGTATTCAAATGCTTACAAAGTGACTTTTGATTTCTGTCTGTCATATGCAATAACATACTTCAACAACAGTTGCAAGATGAAATTTTGAGACTTTTAATTATAAACATGGATACCTTTCTGTGTATATGGAAGGTTCTATGAGCATTTTTCTGTCTAGATGCCTGAATGAAAAAACTGAAGCTGGATCTGGAATCCTTGAGAAAAATAGAGACTTTTGAGTATAAACTCGATATATTTTAGAAACTAGACTCCAAATGCCCTTCTTGGCACAATTTCCAAATCTGCTCCTGATTGTACAGTCCGTACGGCCTCGAGATGCGTGCCAATTTTGTACCACCTCGAACTACATGCAAATACCACCTCGATCTACGTGCAAATTCACTTTGATCACTGTGCAGCATCACCTCAATCTGCATTCCTGTCTCTCCCTGCATCAAACTCCTTCCTCCTCCTCGGGATTCGTGCACATGTCCCATTTAAATAATAAAAAACAATGGTTTTTGGGGAGACGCGAGCTATGGGCCACGCGCCCTCCGAAATCCCCCAAATCTCTGCATCTTTTAAGTTTATCGTGCCATTACTTGCCACGTCCCATGGAGGTGGCGCATTACTAGCTTTAGTAGTTAATAGGGTGGAAGTCCCGGGGTCAAACCCGCAGCCTTCCCCTCCTTGGAACGATTTGTTATATGTTTGTTTTAACATATGATCTATATGGTTGGCACGTTATGGTTGTGAACTTTTGGACTTTGGATATATATATATTTTGGGTTTGAAACAATATAATATGGCACATTATATTATATGGTTGGCAGCATTTTAATACTATACGGTTGGTGTTATAACATATGTTATGTTTTAACATATATGTTTTGGGTTTTATCATATGGTTGTGTTTTTTGAATATCACATTTAAATACCAAGTGGGTGCCTCGATGTTGGCAAGGTCAAGGGCTAGGTCCTTGACCACCCTTTTTTTTAAAAAAACCATCGGGTCATGGTGGCCTTTTCACAAGGTCTTGGGTTCAATTCCCATAGCTCCAAATTACACCATTTCTAACCATTTTCTATCAATCTCCGACGAAACTTCAACTGTTGATATCTTTGTTATCTGGAGGCCGTTTTTCCTGAAACAAACGTCACCGGAAAGCTGTTGACGATCTCTTCCACTTTGTAAGATTTACTTTGCATTTTGAATACTTTAATTCTATCGAATTTTGAGATGATCCACCTAGATCACTACACCTTCATTTTCTTAAATCATCTACAACCAGCTTTAAGAAGTATTTATATTGTTTGACTTCAACATAAAAGTTTCAAAATAAATCATATTATTTTCCCTATCAACCATAAGTAAAGGCCGGCCTAACATGGAAGGGAAAGTTAGTGGAGCTTCTAAGGTGTTCCAATTGTACACCCAATGCTCAAGAGCTTATATCAACAACCATTTCCATCATGAAATCTCATTAATTGTGATTGATGATATTTCAGGATGAACCCCTACTGTTTACCACCATCCAACTCTTATCCATGATGAATCTCATTAATTATGACTGAATATACCCTAGTATTTACCACCATCCAACTCTTATCCATGATGATGTGGAAAAGGTCCTATCATCCTTTCAAATATGATCATTTCACATTATTACCCTGCGACATCTAGAAAAATAAATTGATATAACCATGTCTGATTTTTCTTAGTCTTCCTCTATTTTTTTTCCTCTTTTGTGTAGTGGAAGTTGTCAATGCATGCCCTTGTAATAATTTGTGAAGGGTGTTGTCAACGCATGCCCTTATAGAAAATCCACCCTTGTGTATCTTCTTTTACTTGGATATCCCACCTCCCACGTGGGGCCTTCTTCTTTAGACCATGCCAATTTTGGACATTACTTGAATTCTCCATTGGACCATATGTCATAGCTTCATCTAGCAACTTCTACTACTTAGAGGGGCAGCTAGTGCATTGTATATGAAGCCAGTGACATTCCTCCTGAAGGGCGAAGGTCCAGTGCGGTAGGTCCGAATTCATAAGCAGACTGGATATGGGATTCACTGGTGACTTGATAGTGAGAGTTGTAACCGAGATTGCTTGCTCTCCTGCCTATCCCAGTGGCACCATTTCTACCTGAAGTATTAGAAGAATTGATATGATAGTACCTTATGTATCTCATTCAAACCAAAACTCTCCATCATTCAAACCTTATGTATCCCATTCAAACCATTTTTTTTAACCCAAAGATAGTAAGGCCCATTCATTTTTTTTCAAAGTTTGTAATGAATGTTTTTTTTAACCAAGGCTATTACAACGACCCCATGCATGAGGATTGTTACCACCAACCATGGTGTTTTAAGTGGCATATTTTTCATGTAGTGGCACACAATGAGCTTGGCACCTCATTTCACACCCACCACCATTTTTTCTTATCACTCCCTATCATGTATCACCTAGCACATCAACACCATGTTAGCATTCTACCACATTAGCATATCATGTGTCAACTATATGCACCACCATTTGTCATTTTGGTTGACACCCCTCTATTTGTAATTTGTAATTTTATGTTGAATTTGAAATAAGTCTAACATCTTATGAATTTCATTTTTAGTGATTTTTTTGGTTCTAAGAAAATGTTTTGTGTTGTACACATTGGTGTGCTTCATATCCAAAAAATTCATTGTTTTCGACTTTATGTAGTAATTTTTTTACAAAAACTCTCCTCTAATCACTATTTTGTAAACTTCCAAGAAGCATAACTTTTGCATCCCGGTATTGTTTTGGGTGTTTTTTTTTGTGTTTATTTTTTAATTCCTTTATACATGAGTAGAAAATTTCTATTTTTAGAGTCTTCTTACTTCCAAATTGTAATATGTCCATTTCAAGTGAGATTCTACTTACCAATATCAATTATTCTTTTCAAAATCCAATACGGAGGATTTGCTGAGATATAAGGGACTACATTCATTTTCCTTGGGAATAGAAACTGTTCTTGTAGATGCATTTAAAAGTGACAAATGGTATGACATAAATGAATATGCATGTGGACTCATAGGGATTTCATTATCAAAAGAATTGAATTTTCATCTTTAATGGGTTGAAACTCCCTATGTAACTTGGACAAAGTTGAAAATTGTGTTTGGTAAACACCAATAGATTCAAGCATGCTATCTTGAAAATCAATTGATTTCCTTGAATTCTAATTATTTCAATTGCATTGAAGATATCCTTTTGATGTTCATGACACTTACACTCTTACTTCTAGATTGTGGAATAAAGAAAGATGATGATAAACTAATTTTTTCTATTCTTTCTAAACATTGAAAGGTCTATTCTAGTTTTGCAACCACCTTTTACCCTACTAGAAAGGTCTTTCTTAGCCAATGTATTACTGTAAAAAATGCACTCTTTTGAAACATTATGTGATTCTCTAGTCTGAGAGAAATATAATTTCTTGCACCTTAGATTGGTAAGCATTGTAGATTCCTTTAACAAGCCCTTAGTGGCACACCAAAAGCAAGGCCCCAAACATCCTAAGAAGAAACATCCTCACCATGAAAAAGAAAATGAAGATGCCAAACCCCCTTATCCTTATCTTTCCCTTAATGTTTATAAATGAGATAAGCCAAAAGGAAATAAGTCTAACAAACATTGCAGTTTTTGTGGGTGATATTGATAGAATGACGATCAAGACTTATGATAAAAATGAGAAGCAAGAAAATGATAAACCGAGAAAATAAAAAAGTCAGAAACATGGAAGAAAAGACACAAAAACAAATTAATTCACATGTACATCAAAGGTACATTTATAATACATTTCAATATAATGGCCTTACAACGGTATCATAACTAAATAGATGTTATGGTCTATTTAGGACTTATGATTATTTCTAACAAACCCCCTCTTGATCTTAAGTCTGTACAAAAGTATCAACTTAACAACAAGGACTAGTGCCAAAGTTTATAAGTATTCAACCTATAACTCATGGTCTAAAATATCGTGAGTGTCGATGAAGATCTGCCTAAAAAAATTGCCAAAATCGGATTCCAAAAACCAAGTCTAGAAAACTCACTATGTAACAAATGAGCTAGACAATATGTAGGTGTTCACTGAAGTGAACAAAAAACCGATGAGAGAAAACCCTGATGAGAAGAGAATTGTCTACATGTCCAACACATCCCAATTCCTAAAAGTGATTGACAATCTTGAATGCGCCAAGCACAAATGTAGAAAAAACATATGACCTATGCTAGATCTGGAGATCATCCCTGTAAAGTACTAAGACTATCAAGTGAACAAATAATTTCACAAATTACTCTCATAAATCAACACACTAAAAAATGTCAATAATCCTACTGACAAAAAAAAAGTGTCGAAATGCATCCAAACTCTATATCCATAAAATCTTGAATCCATAAAAATCGGGTGGGTAGTAAACTAGGTGAATCATTAGTAATATTGCAAATCCAAACCATCGATAAAAAATGACGATCTGTCGAACCACCATCAAAGTCACAAGGTGATTGAAAACCATCAAATTCCAAAATGTGGAAACTCATCCATCCATACAATATCTATCAAAATCCCGAATCCATCATAAATTCCAAGTGATGAACTATCTCGACGAAAATACTTTAAAGGTCAAACTGACCAATTTGAATCCAAATCATCAAATATAAAATATAAACATCCTGAATAAATCCAACCACAATCCTAAATCCATCATCCATTTGTAAAACAATCCCAGAAATGATCAATGTCAAAACCATTGATTTTGTATCCTGTATCCTAAATCAGTCATCATCATCCTCAAAAAACATCATCCTGAATGAACTACAAACCATCAAGGTAGAATTCGAAAATTAAATTGAAACTTGAAGTCTGACAAATCCTCACTAAGTCCACCCCTGTCAACTGAAAAATGATAAGTCTCAATCATAATATACATCCCCCTTGAAAGTGAAAAAAGTCAATCATATTGCTTTTGAGGGGAGTCAAAAGACTCGATCTTCAACTTAAAATACAAAAATCAAGTGAGCCCTGATATTTCCCTCAAATCATCAAATACAAAGCACTTAGTGCCATCCACTATAGAAATTATTCCTTGTAAACATGGTTGTACCTGTGTATGAACTCGTCGATAAGACTGCTCCAATCGCTTGGCTTCTAAAATACAACACCAATTCCCTAACCATTCAAAATGAATATGTTTCTAATGAATTTTCTTTCTGTTATGACACCTTACTGAGAGGCGATTGGTCTTCCCACAAAAACTACATGGGTGAAGATCAAAACAGTTTGACTCATCATGTCCAAATTGGTGATAGTGTTGGCACTATATGGGTTCTTTATCCAATTGATCAACATGATCATGCAAATCCGTAATACCTGTAGAAACATCAATATCCTCAACAATGACATCAACATCCTAATTATCCTTAACTGCATCAACATCCACATCAACATCATCATCATCCTGATAATCAACAATATCTTGTACCTGTTCCTTACCAATATTTTTAAGCTTTGTCTTCCGATCATCATTCAAAAAAACTCCACTCACAAAGTGAAAATCTTTGCAATAATCAAGAATAAAAATGTTATCATGAACCTTGTTGTATCCTAAGCCATATTGATTCTTTTTTAATTATAGTTGTAAATCCCATGGACGAACAATTATACTTGCTTCCTCACATTTATCCACAACTTTTGTTGTTATAGGGACTTCATCCAAATGATCTTCATGTTTATGAGTGCTATCATCTGTCAGCTAAGTGTCTTCATTGAATTCATTTTCATCCTTGATGTCTTTTTAGTTGTCAATATGTAAACCAAACATTGGATTATGCTGAAGTATGAAATCAGAATGTTGGTGTCAAAGGAGACTTAATTCATTAGATAAGAGTTTGTTTTGAAGTTTGAACATATCAACCTTCATGCGCATGACTTGTAAGCAGGTGAGCATTGTATTGAGACTGCTTTTGTTCATTGAAATTATAGATTTCAAAGTTGAGTTGATTAATGTGTGTAGTAGAGTAAACATTTCCTCAATCCTAGCATTGATGATGTGAGTTAAATATACAAGACTTTCAAGGATTGAAAAACTTTGAGGACTTTTTCTTTAAACCCTCTTATTCCATTTCATGTGGGTTGTATAATGAACACAACTCAATGATGTCTTTAGAAAAGACCATACAATGTCACCAAAATATGCAAAATACTCTAAACTCTTGCAAAAAAGAACTTTACAAATTATATAAATTGCAAGAAACCTATTTTGTTGACGTTACAAACTGCAAGTGAAAAATACTTTATCCTATTGTTGATGCCACAAAGTTTTGTATCCTATTGTGCATGCCAAAGTTGTCACCAATTTTAATTGTTCGTCAATTATTAGATTGCTTGTACCAAAAGATTATTTATCTTGTTGTGTTTGTTCTTGAATTTACCTTTGAAAAATTGTTTCTTTAATTGTTCTTTTGTATGTGTATGTGGTGTGCACATACAAGAGAAAATAAAACTCATCAAATGTAACATGGCACACATAAAAATCTCATAAAACACCCTTATTCAATTTCAGACGAGTCTAGGATGCAAAGACAAATATGCAATTTTGTTATGTAATATGATTCCTTATAACTCTGTTTGCAAACTTTCAAAACCCCCTTATAACACCTTTACAAAAAAAACACCTTGTAAGAACCCTTATAACTCAATTACGAAACATATACCACATTATAACTCATTTAAATAATGTTGCAAAAAGTATGCACGTATAAAACCTTGTGAATTGTTTAACAATAATGGAAAAAATATAAGCTCTTTTTCAAATGTCCCTTCTTTTTAAATAACATTTTTATGTGATGAATAAAATAATGTAAACCCCCTTATAATTCCATCTACAAAATTTAAAGTCTTAAGGAAATATGACCTTATATCTCCTTTTACTTTTATCAATAAATATTAATAAAAGACAAACTTTGTGATTTCTACTTAGGAATTCACTTGAAATAGTGACACAAACGTATTCCTACATGGATAGATCGTTACATCCATCTACAAGGGAAGAATATATCCCGTGGAATTGGTGATCCCATGACCCAAGAAACTCTCCTTCATTATTTGGTAAGAAGATAATACAAACAACTTTACAAAAATTAAATTAGATTATCTATCCCCTGCGAACCAATAGGTTTTCACTCAACACATGAGTGTACTAGAGTAGATCCCACCACCAATGTGAAGATACCTTTCCATTCCATCACTTTCATCTAGAATTCATCTTTCTTTATATCTAGATTACAATCCTCTATGTAGATTACAATCCTCTATGTATGTGAATTTGTCATAAAATGAAAGAAAGAGAAAGAGATAGTTGCAGAACAAGTGATCTTTGCGACTTTTCTGGGAGGTTAAAATGCTAGCACCTGTAGCAAGAGATCAATCTCTAAAGCCCGATGGACCATCCTCAACTTATTCATCCTCATATATTCTATTAGTGAGTCTGTAACATAATTATATTCATTTATTTCAGATAAAAATATTTTGTTTTTCTGCCTAATTGCTCCACACCATCATCAACATTATCAATTTCATTCCATAAACAATTTCACCATGAGCGTTTATGTGGGAAATATTTCCATTCTACTCGCCACAAGCTTGGGAGACATCGTCATCGGCTTTATTTTACATATTCATAAAATCCCATACTCTATACTATAAATTTATGGATCAATTTTGGCATGCATTGTACTCCTCTTAGTTTAGTGTCAATTTTGGTTTTCTAACAGTGCAATTAAATAGTGTATAAAAACAATCATAGCTTACAAGGAAAAACTGAGATATAACCAACATTTGTTCGTAATTATATTTAAGAAGGTTTTAAATTTTGCAAGCTTGTGTCGATCGTCAATAAAAAATTATTGTATGTTGTAAACACAAGATGGCATTTCAAAAATTTATATCATACTCAAAATTCAAAAAATATTAAGCTTTTATGAAACAATGCACCCTATTGACAGGTCCAAATGGCATGTCATGTAGATGAGGGAGAACACCCAATCGAAAGTCCCAATCAGACATAGTCTTGTTTTGTGTAGCGTTTCCTACAAGTTTATAGGCCTCGTTGTCGCTCATAATTAAAAGAAATAAAAGGGGAAATACAATGGACTTCCCCACAAATAATTCTGTTTAATCCTAAGGCTAATAAAACTAAAAGAAAATTAGTCAAATCCTAACTAATTCTAATTTATCCCAGGAACAAAACTAAAAGAATGAGTACAACAAAAGGCAACACCATCAAAACCAAAAATAAATCATGTATTCTAATCATATATGAAAGCAATAATGCTACAGATATACAAACAAATAGTTGAATAATAAATCTATAACATCATTTATGTAGCCACAAGGAAACATGTGACAACATAAGCAAATAGAACAAAGTGCAGAAATAGTTCATACAAAAGAATCCTATCTACTTAGCTAGAAGATAAATGCACAAAGAAATTTAGTCTCCAATACATCCATCAACATCACATATTTCTGAAATGACTTGTACTCTTTATTACTTAGAAGAAATAGTACCATATTTTGTTACAAAGGGAAAAAATCATTTTACATTCTATGAGTTTTCTTTTAAAAGACAAGAGAGAGACCCCTCCATTCTCATTACTCCTCATTTCCTTTTCTTTCTATTTCTTTTATCACATTTTGAAAATGATCATGTGAGCATTACAAAGAGAATATGAACAAACTCATGAGTGGTCATTTCCTCCTTCAGGTAGTTTACAAATGATATCCTTCTAAAAACAATCATTGACTCTGTCCATTGGCATTATCTTCTGTTCCTTGAATGTTTTTGGGTGTTTATGGTGAAAGTCTGTTGAATAATATTTTTTTCACTTCTTCTCCTCTATCTCAAATTTTCATTGAGATATTGTTGGCTCGTTTTCATTTCCTTTAGCTTGAGATATAATAGTTTGAAGTTTGCATCGTCAATTCTTCACTTGAGTTCAGGTTCCATCCATGTTTTAAATTTTCGATAAATTTACACTCAGCATAATCCAATACTTGTGATCCCATCATGTTATTCTCTTCCCCATGTTTCAATAGAGCTATCCCGGGCCTGATTTTGTTACATGTAGCCCCATATATGGTTGTTTGAAGTTTGCACATTAATTTTTCCTCCGAATTCACGGTCTGGTTTTTTCTTTTTTTTTTGTCATCTTATTTTTATTGACTAGCCTGGATACCTCCATCACTTTATTTATCTATTCGATACCTTTCCAACGAGGTATCATGGGCCTCATTCAAACACTTGTAGAAAAATTTATGGTTGTTTAAAAATCGTCACTCGACAACCACTGATCAAGCCCATGGGTTAATATGGACCATTGATTTTTGAACCTAAAAAAAGAGAAAACTCACATGCATAAGAGATTAACACTTATTGATTAGATATATTAACCCTATGGATAGATTTATTAAGAACCCAGGTGGCATGGGACCCACGACTTGTAACATAATTTTCTCTAATTTTCCCTTTTTTGAAATTAGGAAAATAATAAAAAATGAAATATAATACAATGAAAATAAATTAATAAGTATTTACATTATTTACAAAGTTAAAAACAAAATTTAACCCCTAATTAATCAAAAATAAAATTTACTAAAATTACCCTACCCCCGCTGGATTTGAACCAATGACCTTCGAGGATAAAACACACGTTCTTAACCATTAGGCCCATTCAGGTTTGTTATTCATATTATTTGCAAGAAACTATTAATCCATGAAAAACCAAAAATGAGATTGAATAAATAGATAAATAATAATAATAATAAATGAAATAAACAAGAAAATAAAATTAAAAATTAAAATAAAATAAGAAATAAAGTAAAAATAAAAAAACAAAACAAAACAAAATAAAAGAAAAAAATATATAAAAAACTACAAAACCCCCCTCCCCATATCGTCAACAGGATTTCCTGTGGACTCATTCACACCTCACTTAACATTTTGTTGACAACAACCACTTAATTCAATCGTCGATGACCATCAACTTAACTCAATTGTCGACGACAAGTTAAATAATAAAAATTGGTTGGTTTATCAAACATACATGGTTAACAAAAAAAATTAAAAATAAAAACACATTAAATAAAATACATAAAATAAGATATATACATGAATATTTACAAAAATAACAAAATAAAAATAAAATTAAAATATGTACAAAATTAAATAAAAAATACATATAAGAATATTTACAAAAAATAAATAAAATTAAATAAAACCACAATAAATACAAATTAGGAACATTAGAGGCATTTACACAAGTTGAGGTTCCATGTCCCTTAGGTTCCACTGGTCAGGGTTCCACACCTATGAGCCAAAATTTAGAAAAGGCATATAGGGTAGGATTCAAAAAACTAGGCATCGTGGAGAGGAGCGAGGTCAAATGGAGATCAAGATGTGAAAAATGAGGAGTGACGAAAGAGAAAGGATGATGCTTCATGCGACGATTTAACTTTGCAAGTAGTGACAAATTGATATAGAATATCGACTCCAACCAAGCGCGCACTATAGGATAATCCAATCAAAAGACACCACTCATAGGGCACATATGCTTAGATCGCAACGAGTGGGAGCACAACCAAGTCCAAGAAAAGGTCCCTATGACGAACACTATGGGTGAATGCGACAAGTAACTAACAAGCACTAGAGGACAACTCGAAAAGGAATCACAATAAAGAGTGGGAATAAGCTTTTGGCATGGTGTAAGACCAAGAGAGGAACCGACATAAACCAATCAGAAGAGGTTCAAGGACAGGTTCACAGAAAAGATGGTTCTGACAGCCTTCGAGGATTTGTACCTCAAGACAACTGCAAATGAAAGTAATTTGCTTTCCCAAAAGAAGAAGCCACGACAAGAATCAAGGTGGAGTTTGTGGACAAGGATTGATAGATTGCCCCATAAGTATCTTAAGGCTGGGGTGTTCATGCGGATGAAGTGTCTCTGTAGACGTGCTCCTGCAAACAATAAGAATGATATTAGCCATGTGATAAAAAAAAAGACTTTCTAGTACAATAAACAATGTGCTCCCTGCCTTTAATTTAATTTATAAGAGAGTGCTTGGTTTATTCAACGAGAACATTGTGGTTGTAGATAAGTGTCCTAAAACTAGATGTTCCAAGCCTCAACTCAAAAGAATGATCATATAGTATGTGATTTAGACTTAGAGTTAGAAACAAGTGATTAGAATTTGCATGCTAAGTCATAAAGACGAAAAAATGAAGAACAAACATGCCAGTAGGAAGATGCATAGTTTGATTTAGTCAATCAGGACATGCAATAGAAAAAACCATGCAACCACATCAGATCACCAAGAATTTTGGAATCAGCAAAAGGTAAACAGATGACATACCAATTCAACCACATAAATTCCAACAAAACATCATAGGTCAATAAGCATCATGAAGACATTTGGAATCATCAGATCGAAAGGAAACATCAACACTCATCAAAGAAAATCATCTATCAATATAAAACGACCAACTCCATAAATGTTGGCAAAGAGATAACATTAGGCTCAAGTAGTAAAGGATTATATAATAGGTTTGAAATTTTAGTAGGGGGGGCCTTTCCTTTTTATTTTACAAGGAAAAGTAAAGGGGTGTTGTTGTGGCCACAACAAATGGGGACACACAGGAAGAAGTGATTATCTCTGTCAATAGAAGTCTAGGGCTTATACTTCAGATTTGAGTTTTAAAGATAAGTTCAACAAACTATAGACAATTTTCCAATAATCATGGGCACCACAATGATGCCAAAATTCTAAAAGATAAAACCCAATATTTCTAGTACTTGTAATCTAACACACCCTTTTCAAAGAGCCAATTAGTGAGATAAATTATTTTACTAGAAGCACAATTCCTACTCATTTAGGTTTAGCTGTGAGTTTTCAATTTTATAACAAGCCAACACCTACATAAGTGTGTTCCTCATCTCTCTTTTCCCAACATTACTTCACTACCAATGAGCATCCATAGCCCCAATGAAGTTGGCTCAGTACCATACAAGCATATCCCCACTGCCAACATGAATCCATAGCCCCAATGGGTTTGATTTTACTTACCACACTATTAATAGTGCTTTCAACTTCCTTTTTTATTCCAACATATGCTCACCCTTTTAGATATAGATATTTATATGCACATTGAGTGTGAAGGAAGCGGGGTGATACGAGAGTTTATTTGATTTGCTGAGTAGATATTATGCATTTTAGTTTAACCCACATGTTTCCCCAAAAACCATCATATTATTGGAAATTTTATTAATGTGAAGTGAGTGGGGCTCAAAGAAAAAGATAGATAGACACTTTTATTGGTTGTGGAGTCTGATTATCTTATTGTTTCATAGATCTTTGTTTTCAATTGTGATTATACCCCATGAAGATTGTACACCCCAGAATACTATACACCCCTCCATGCAGGGGGTTTGTAGGGGGGGCTTTCCCCCCCTGTAGAGTCCGGGGGGCTCATCCCCCCGGCTGAGGGGTCAGGCAAAAAGTGGGCCCCCAAAGGAAAAATTTCCTTGTAAATGTATATTGTAATTTTATAGTAAATCTGGATCGTTCATTATAAGGTTGAAGATATGATGGTAGAAGTTATGATATGGTTTTTTTCCCTAGAAGGAAACCCTCTTTTATGAGGTAAATGTATTGCAGTTATGTATCATTGCAAATGTTGTATTCTGAGAGAGGAGATTGTGAGAGAAATAAGAGGAAGTTACAACAGGTGTGTTGTAGGTTGTATCCCTTCATTTTGCTTGATAATAAAAAGGAAGGAACTGTAAATTTCTTTGGTGGACGTAGCCCACACTGGGTGAACCACGCATATCTATGTCTCTATTGTATTGTGTATCTTTTATGTTTTATTTCCGCATTTGTTTTAATTTTATTGCCCTGTGATCCTACTTTTATAACAAATTTCCTATACTTATGTATTATCGTGGTATGCTCAATAGGATCATGTGCTCCACCACAAATATCAGTCCATACCTACAACTGGGAACTTTATAAATGTTCATTTAGATAGAGCAACCTGTGCATCTTATAACTTGTAAGAAAAATCTTCAGTATGTGACCAGAATTGACCAACCCCTCACCAAAATTTAAAGAGAAATCCTCAAGGTAGATTAAGGAGTCAAATCATCTCAGCGAAATACCAGCAGTCAAATCAAAAGATGGAAGTAATTTGTATAAACAGAAAGAAAAACTGAAATCAGAAGTGAATTCATGAAAATAAAACTAAACTAAATTAAATCTAAATCTAGAATGTCAGTCATCAAAAGGATAAAAACTAGCTAAAAAAAATAAGAATAGAACTCAACAACAAGCAATAAGTATGGCAACAGTAATAGAGAAAATGTTTTCATTGAAATCTTGGAAAATAGGCCAAGGGAAATAACCAATCAAGAAAATTTAACCATTCAACATCAATCCCAATGAAAAGATTACCAGAGTTTCTGATCTGAAATGAAGAGAAAGCCCAATTACACAAATAGATGATCCAGTGCACGAGATTTGCAACACAATTCTCCAATACAATTGTCACATCCAATTTTTTTTTCATTTAATGCAATAAAATAATCATCTAGTACTATATTAGAATGGGTTAATGTAGATGCTCAATCAAATAGAATTTTCAATAAAAAATATATGAAACATTCTACAAACCCATAAGCTTTCAAGATTTAGTAACATGAGCGATTCATTTGCAATTTTGAAAATGTTGAATTCTCAATAATAGAAATTACATTTCATATTTATCACCCAAATGTAATTTTCTCTTTTCCATAAAATATAATCATTAATACCAAAGATTCATTCTGATAATGCAAAGAGATATTATAGATATGGAGGTTATCAAAATAGTCATTAAAATGACTCCAAACAACGAATAGATTAGAAAACAATATGAGAATAAATGAATTAGAATACATATCTAATCAACTATTGAGTTGGTGACAATCTTGGTTTATGAATCAAAAGAATTCACAAAGGAATCTTAAGCATCCAAGTTAGATTAACACTTCCCTAAGTTGCTTTCATTTCAAGAGAAAATTCTCGAGCTGCTGATTGCACAAGCCATTTCGCAACCTGCATAACAATAGAGAATAGTGTGATCAACTCTTAGAGTGATCGGGAAGAATTCTTCCCCTAAATGACTGAATTTTAGGAATGAAATAAAACTAAAATAAGGTGAAGATCAAAATTAAACTAATCCTAGGAAAAACATGCTAAGCCAATGTAAAATTAAACTATGTGGGCTGTCATAAAACTCTATGTAAATGACAGTGTAGTCATCAATTATTTATTCATTGTTCATTAAACCAAATTTCAAATCCTTCTTCCTTATATATGAGAACTATGTACTTTCCCTCAATATTCCTTTCACCAAAAGACTTAGTGTCATGATTATTGTGAGATTTGCATCTCTTGACACACTGTCTTGTTCCTAAAATTAGAGTTAATCAAATTAAGCAAATAGGACCATTAAACTCCAATTGCATTTATCTTTTAAAGATACCAATCCATCAACAAACATTAGTCATAAAAATTTGATTCAAATATTATCAACATTACACCCCAAAGTATGTGTTTCCTTTGATTATGATCGAAAATGATGTGAAACATTAGCATTATCATCTTCAACATTGTGAGAGGCAAGAGGTAATCATTATGCAAAAGAGAACAATTAAAATACTATTAAAGGGTACAAATGATCTTAGGACGCAACCTATATTGATTGACTTCCCAACTTAAATGAAGATACAATTAGAAATCAAAATTGAATGAAGTGATGAAGATCATATTTCTGATAGGTGGTAAGATTAGCATGATGGGAAAGTTCATGAAACTAATAGCCTCGATCTCTGAAGATTTTTCCAAATGGAGAAACCATAAATTCCATTTCATCGAGGTTACACATGTCAATGAATAAGAGGAAAGTGAAATGAAAAATAAGAGTGTATAGCTTGTCTCTCCACTAGAGAGGTTTTCCACTCAAATAATGAGACAGATAATCTGGAAAACAAAATCATCGATCTCATGAGTAAGAGGGATCAAAGAAAATATATTCCGACATAACCCAACCATGCTTACCTTTCCAAGTTATGAATCATCTAAGTTTGGTTCAAGGAGCACTGAAGAATGTGGGGCTCAATAGATTGATGATTTACATCCCCTCAAAGGAATTCACATCTTGAACATTATTATCATGTTTGAAATCAAAATAAATGATGAATATTTGAAATTGGAATCTCAAAAGTTGCATTGACATATTCCATAAGGTATTTATATCTCCTAAGGATTTGAATGGTTTCAAAATGATATAAGAAGATAATTATGAGCCATGAAAAAAATTAGATTACTCAAGAATGTAACCATAATGAGTGACCCAAAATCAGGAAATCTAAAGGATGGAAGATACTCTTCAAGTAAATATTAGGTTTGAAAATACATGGAATGACAATGCTAGGATTGAGACCTTATTTGACAAGTGAGTTGGGGAATAAAAGGATTGGTTCCCAAATAATTTTATGAAGAAAATTGTTGAAATATTGTAACTACAAAGAGTATTCTATTTTATTATTTATGTATTATTAATTAGATCAATCCCCTTTTGTGGATTGATCATGTTGGGCATTGTAAATGACCAAATCCCCTTTTGCGGATTAGTCAAACCCTAATTGTAACATGCTAAATGAGAAGTCGGCCCCAAAAATATATTAAAGTGGTTATAACCACCTAGAATGAGAAGTCGGACCTGCCAGTGAAAAGACACCTCAGTTCAACACCTGCCAGATTGTATAAATAAGAGAGGCCAACGTCTCATTTGTTCACTCACTCACTTGTTCATCAGAGCGCAAGTTTGGAGTTGCAGTTGGAGAAGAACGAAGAGAGAGAGAGGTGCATACGTGGGAGAGGACTTTTTATATTGTTTGGTTTATTCTCTTAGCATTGTATTGGCTATCTATATTAAGGAAGTTTTTGTTGGGTTTTCTCCCCCATAAGGGTTTCCCAGGATAAATGAAGTGTCTCTTGTGATTGTGTATTTATCAGTGATCCTATATATTCTATGGTTATCTAGTGAATTGAAAAGAAACCTAATAATAGATTAAACCTTAACATGGTATTAGAGCTAAGTTGAAGAGAGAATCTTTCACAAGAAGAAGAAAAATGTCACTGTTGTCGTGCATGAAAATTAGGGCTTTTTATTGAAGAAGATTTTCAACCTCAAAACCATCTAGAAAAGTGCACCCTAACCCAAGGAACTCTTTGGCACCTTCAGTTCACCTTTTCAGTGGGTAGATCTCTCGGTAAGTGAAACCCTAGTTTTCACAAAGTACCAGAAGTAACAGAGTACCAGAAGTACCAGAAAACTAGAAGCACAAGTCCAGAAATCCGCTGGTCAAGTTTGAGGGGGTAAAATTTGGATTTTCAGAAATCTGACAGCACCAACTCACCTTAGCTCAACGCATCTATCCCCTATATCAGAAATTCAAAATTTGAAGATTGAAAAATTAGGGTTTCCTCATAAAACCCTAAGTTGCAGTTGCAGTTTCATTATGAGTTGCAATATTAGTTGAAGTATCAGTTGTAGTACCAGTTGCAGTCACCCTTGAAAATTTTAAAAGTTGGTAATTATTACCGTTGCTACCAGATGGTTCCACTAACTACACATGCTATCAGAGATATGTACTCACATATGCTTAATTTGTTAAGATTTAAAGGGTATTTGCTGAAGAAGGGATCTCTTGCCATAGATCCATAAGGATCTCAAGATCCAACACATTCACATGAATAATGCAACCTAGGTTTGATTATTCTGATATGCATCTATTTGTTATGACATTATTTTGATCTAGATTTCATGTTGAAGCTATGACCATCATACTAACCTTTGATCAAAATTAAAGTCAAGGTATTATATGGATTAAAGTTAAGATCATAGAGTTTACTCTCTAACCCAACCTTCTATCAAGATAGCATATTGTCTTAGTACAAGAAGACAAGTTGAAGAAAGCACTCGTCATCTTGAGTGAAGGAGACTTGGAAGAAAAGCAACACACTCATTCTTGAGGACAAGGCTCCAGGTTCCAGGTTTGATTAATTAAGTTGATAAGATTCAAAGTTGCACATGACAAGTTTTTGACTACCCCTTTACAAGTAAACACTAGTTGAGACAACAATCCTTGAAAAGTATTATACTTGGTAGCATGTGAGCATATCAAGATAAATTCTTAATGTAATCATTTACCAGATACAACTAAGATCTCCTCTAGGAGAAACTTCTTGTGTTGATTCCAGATTACCTTGGATGAATATTTTATCACAACACTAGAAGAATGTTGATCTCATTTCGTATTGTATCTCTTACTTTTGATCTTTGTTTTAGACAAGTCACAAGTGAAAGCTCTAAAGGAGAGCTCTAAAGGAGCTACTGTGACGATTACTCATGCTATTATTTTATCTACCATTATCAAAAGAGTATTATTCTTGCTTGTTGTTTTTTTTACCTTGAGGAAGCTCTAGTGAAGGTTGCAGAATGCAACATATTAGATGAGATATGAAGTAGATTATGTACATGACCATATACATTCATGTATCAAAGAATATGAAGAAGAAGCTATCTTTTGAGATTCAGAGTATCTCATATGAAGATTGAGTATAAGGAGCAGAAGGCTCCAAAGATGACCGAGAATTAGAACAAGAACTCATAGCAGGATTGTTCAAAGGTTAATGAAGCCACCTTGACCAGAACCAGAACTCGTTTGAATCCTGACTCGGTATTTCATATTTAGACTTGGTATTCAACACCAAGTATACCCTGTAAAGAGATGATGAAGTCCTTATAGACTCAGAAGAAATCAAGGATAAGCCTGATCTCAGAAAGGATCATATGGAGAGAAATATTCCAGGATTGGGAGACAGATGACATGATAAGACTAGATTGTAACTTCAGAGACTCCTAGAAGATATTAAATCTCCTGGAATATTCCCTTGTTTCAGTAACAAAGAAGGAATCCAGCCAAAAAGACTAGGATATGGATTCTTCCGTGAGACTAGAAGAGAAGTTGGTATTGAATTCCAAGATTGATCTATACAGATCAAAAATGTTGTAGATGTATAAATATTGATGTGTGTCTAAGAGGATTCTCCTAGAAAGAGGGAGAAGACTATGATGAGACACTTACTCCAGTTATTGAATAAATAGTTCCAGTATTTATGAAGACAACCAGAACAACCATGATTCATATATAGTATGAGATGCATGGGGAGAAATCCCCATATTTAAAATCAAGTGGCAGTTGTTGCATTACATTAGTTGGGTCATGGAGACATGACTACAATGAAAGATAAAGTTACCTCCATGAAAGAAGAAGAGCTAGCTTCAGTATCAGTCATTGAGCCACTCTCAGTTTCAGATGAAACTGTTGTCGTGATGGAATAAGAGGATTTACTCTCATATTTTAGCAGCCACAATGAGAATGAAGCAGTCATTCTCAGCCTCAGAGAATTTGCAGGTGCAGAGTCCTAGATTCCATAAGGAACAGTTGCAGAGAGAGTAGAGGACATACTCCCAGACATTGAGACAGATAGTGCCTTGCAAAAAGCACATAGAGCTAGCACATGTTTGTGCAGATTGAGTTGCAGCTGAGCAAGTGTACCATATTGGTACAATGTAACCTGAAAATTTGGTTTGAAGATTTAAGATAGAAATACTCTTGTCTGCCAGTTGAAGAAGGAGATCCTAGAGCTTGATATGGCAGAATTTATAGTTTCCTAAAGACCTTGGGAGTTACCAAAGAGTAACGTTGATTCTAACCTTTATCTCAAGGTTATGAATGATGAGCCAGTGATGTTACTACTATATGTAGATGATGTATTCTTGACAAGATAAAGAAAATATCATCACAGAGTACAGAGGAAGCTCACTACAGAGTTTGATGGAAGATCTAAATGCATTATCTCTTAAGTCTTGAACTTTAGCAGAGCACAGAGAAGATCTTCATTAACCAAGGAAAGTATGCAGTTAAAATGAAGAGGTTTGACATGTTGAAATATAAATCCATGAACACACCCATGGAAATGAAATTGAAGCTCCTGGTAGATACCTCGTCAAAATTGGTTGATGCTACCCTGAACAGATAGATTATTGGTTCAGTGATGTATCTGACAAATATCGGGCTAGATACATGTTTTTCCTTGAGTCAATATCTAGTAGAACCCAGACGCGTTCACATTGTTGCTGCAAAACATATGATGAGATACCTTAAGGGTACATTGGATTTTGGTCTTTATTATACTAAATATCATGACTTCAGACTGAGTGGTTACACTGATTCATATTGAGCTAGAAGTGTTTATGATAGAAAGAGCACTTCAAGATGTTGTTTCAGTATGAGGTCAGCCATGACTTCATGGCATAGTAGGGAGCAATTCAACATTGCTCCGATCATGACAGAAGCGAAATACATTGTTGCATGTGCTTCCAATTGTGAAGCCATATGGCTTCGAATGTTGTTGACAAATCTATTTGATCTAGAGATGGAAGCCACCATGATCCTATGTGATAACCAGAGTTGTATAAAGATGATGGAGAACCTTGCGTTCCATGATGAGTCGAAGTACATAGAGATATGGTATCTCTTCATTTGTGATATGTTGAAGAGAGGATCCATAAAACTCCAATATGTTATCTCAGATGAACATGTTGTTTATGTGTTGAACAAGCCTCTATCCTGTGTAAAGTTTGAGCACTTTCGAGATACACTTGGTATAGTTTGAAAGAACCTCCCTCGAAAGGGGGATTAGTTTTGATGTGCCAGCTTAATTGTTGTGTTTATGTGCCATATTAATTGATGTGTTGATGTGACAGCTTAATTGTTGTGATGATGTGCCAGATTAATTGTTGTGATGATATTCCATCCTAATGTTGTGATGCTAGCTTAATTGTTGTGATGATGTGCCAGCCTAGTGTTGTGATGCCAACTTAATTGTTGTGATGATGTGCCAACCTAGTGCTATGATGCCAGCTTCATGTTGATGATATGCCAACCTTGTGCTGTGATGATGTGCCATCCTCGTGCTGTGATGATGTGCAAGCCTCATGCTTTGATTATGTGCCATCTTAAGTGTTGGATTGCCAACCTCATGTTCATGACATGCCAACCTCGTTTTGTGATGATGTGTCAGCCTCGTGCTATGATGATGTGCCAACCTTGTCTTGTGATGTCAGCTTCATGCTGATGATATTGTGTAGCCAGCTTCGTGTTGTGATTCTAGCCTCGTGTTGAAGACTCTCAGCCTAGTGTTGATGTTGATGATGCTCCAACCTTCATGATGTGATGGTTTTGTTGTTGATGATGCTCCTGCCTTTGTGCTGTGATATTGTTGTTTTTGATATTGTATCAGCCTTGTGTTGTTATTGATGATGATGATGTATTAGTGTTATACTAATCCATGTTGATGCAGTTGATGATGA
>JASDQU010209242.1:0-19736 GCA_032191745.1 Picea mariana
CCAGAAAATTCTAGCAGGAGCAGGCCATGGCAGTGAAGGGGGGAGCCCTTCGGACCGCAAGCAGAGACGAGGAACGCATACCAGAAGAAAATCCATGTGAAGACGTGTATTAGGAGAGGAGGATTGCATTAAAGCCCTTTCACGTCGAATTGAGAGCTAATTAATGCTGGAGGAGGGTGGCGGGTGGTGGCACGAGCCCGTCACATGGTTCCATGCCCCGGTGGCCAGTGTTGACCTCCGTTATGTGCCATGTGTACCTCACTAACACCCCATCCGGGGGGACATCCACCGTTCCAGCTTTGCGGATACACTACTGGAGGTTGGGGTGATCAGATTCCAGGGCTGAGTTGCAGAGGAGTTCTGGTCCACTCCAGTTGGTGCCCATATTAGCCAGTTCATCCGCAACTTGATTTGCTTTCCTCTTGACATGAGCGGGAATGATAGCCAGATTTGGTCGCAGTGAATCAGTGATGGTCTGTAGCCCATGTAAAAGTCTCCAACTAGGCGATATTCTGTCCGTGTTGGCTCCATTTAAAATTTTCCGCAACAAATTGATGATGATTTGAGAATCCCCCTCAACGATTAACTTGGTGAAATTGTTTTTGATGGCTAATTGTAGTCCCTTGATAAGACCCCATAGTTCTGCTGCATTGTTTGTGGAATGACCGATGGAGCCAGTGCTTATGAGAAGGATGTGCCCATGATGGTTGCGGAAGACAGTTCCAAAGCCTGCAGCTCCTGGATTGCCCTTAGAGGCCCCATCAAAATTGAGCTTGATGAATCATTTTCATAATATTGCTATAATATCATAATATTTAAAAAAAAAATACACATCTTTATCAAACTAATCACATAAATAAACTATCTAGTTGTACTCAAATACAAGTAAACTATCTAATTGTAATTCTTCATTTAACAAAGTAATCTTTGCAATCAAATTTTGATTTTAAATTACCGAAGTGATTCCAGTAATAGTGATTATCTATATTT
Source organism: Picea mariana (assembly GCA_032191745.1). Lineage (NCBI taxonomy): Eukaryota > Viridiplantae > Streptophyta > Pinopsida > Pinales > Pinaceae > Picea > Picea mariana. The sequence goes on from JASDQU010209242.1 coordinate 991, forward strand.
AAGAACTTCTAGTATGATATATGGTATTGGGAGTTGATGGTTATGTATAAGACACAATTAGTGTACTAAGTTTTATCTAAAAGCCTCGTCCTTTTAAATAAGAGGGTATTTATGATTTGAATTGCATGTGAATATGAAATATTTTATAATTTGTAAAATTATTTAATGGATATTTTATAATCTGTAAAATTAAATATAATTTAAAATAAAAATAAAAATAAAAAATTTATATTAATAAAATTAATTTAATTTAAAAATGTTATAAAATAAAATATCGAAAAAAAATGCTTTTCTAAAATTTATATTTAATTATATAATTAACAAAATAAATTCCGCTTTTAAATCTTAATCCTAGTAAGTATAAAGATATTTTTTTCAAAAACATAGCCGTAGAAAGTCAAACAATTTGTGGATTCCAACTAAACTAAGAGATGATACACTTACTGCTCTCATGACTGGCTGGACTAGAGCTTATGGGAGCAAAGGATCGTTGTTGACGTCGTTGTTGGCTGAAATAGCAAGGAATCCTTCCTAGGGTAAAACTCAAACACCTTACTTCTCTCATGACTGGCTGGACTAGAGCTACGGATCCCCTTCGAATCATGAGTGCTTGTAGCATTAATTAAACGACGGGGTTATATGCCCATGAGATCAATGACTTCAGAACCCGCATATACTTAAAAGTAGACCTGCAAGGTAGACAAAGCTAAGTATAAATAAATTCTTTCTCTCTCATTCATATATATGTATATATTTTACAACGGTTCATCTTTACATTTTTGCTACCAAATGGATTTGTGGAACTATGTCCATGTTAAATAACTACAAGATTCGATTTTTTTTTTAAATTATGAATAAACTCTAGGTTGAAGTTCATTAATGCAAACCTCTTTCCCCATCCAAAAATAAATCTTTAAATTAAGTTCAGATGACATTTATACCATGTATATTTGTAACTATAATTTTAACTCTTTTATATAATAGATTGTTTTAATATAAATTTTTTATATATGATTTTATAATCAATATAGATTTAATAGATTGTTTTAATATAAATTATATATATGATTTTATAATCAATATAGATTTATGTTAACTTCTTATCTATTTTAGAGAGATCAAATTTTTAGAGGAGCAAGCTTTTAATATTTTTCAAATTTTACACTATAAAAAGTTTTTCTTTTGATAAATTAGAAGTTAATATGGATCTATGTTAACTTAAATATTAATATTAAAGTATTAAAAAATATTAACAATATAAGATATATCAAAAAATATAAATATATTTTTTAATATAAAATATTTTATAATGATGATGATAATAATGATTAACTTCCACTAATGGTCTGTCATACCTAAAGAGGGTAAGTGATTATTTGCAATTCTTTAGAATATTTTTTTTGTTCTCGAAAAACATTAAGAGAAAGTTTCCAAGATCATCATAGTTTTGTTGAGTTAAGAGGATAGGAAGGTTGGTAGTGTGACAAATATTTTGAAAATGAGATATAATTTGGGTATAGGATGGACAATCTAAGAGAAAGTGTTTTTCATCTTCAACCTTCTTAGTGTCACAAAGGTGACAAACTCTTTCATCCGATGGCATTTTAGGAATTGACCAATGCCAATTTTGATCTTTTAGACTAGAGTTGATTACATCCTGATAATACTTTAATTTTATTTTTTCCTCTAACTCTTTATCACACCACATTTTCTCCTTAAATTTTGGTCGGGCGATTTTTTTATTAGTATCTTTATTCTACAAAATGGTGTCTTCCATGATTCTACAATAGTTTATCCACGACTGGGCATCTTTATGCCATCCTCGCTTGAGTCGATGGTGGTTACGACTCTATTTTGAAGCAATTTTAGGAAGCCTCTTGTCTTCCATGTTGTTTACCTTGTTCTTATACATTAGGTATCTAGTCATAGTCGCGCTCTCAATGAGGGATATTCTTGTTTCTAAGAGGAGGATGGGATAGGATGTATTTCCTTTAATTTTGATATCATAGGTTGTAAAATTCTTTTGTATTTTCTCTATTTTTCTCCATGATTCATGAGAGATACTACAACCCTAGACTTCACATCCATAAAGAATAATAGGTGTATCAAGAGTCTCAAAGAGGAGTTTCTTCTTATCCCAACTCCAAAGATCAGTTGACTTACAATTGTTTTCAAGCCCACAATAAGTTTTCCATTCCCCAATAATTATTTTCTCAAAGCTATAATTCTAGTTGAGATTGTGGTGAATATCAATTCCAAGATATTTGTATGAAGTCACTTCCTCCAAGTTGTTGTTTTCATAGATGAAGGTATCATAAGTGATCCAGGTGGATATTGGTGGCCACCAACCTATTTCAACTTGCTCATTTTATCAGTATTTAGTTCAACACGTTCTTCTGTACTTCTTTGTAATTGCGGGTTCTACACTTTTGGGGCTATCTGAACCCCTACACCTCTTCCAAGTGGAGACTGGTGGCCGCCCACCTAATCCAAGTGGCTTATTTTGGAAGTTTTCATGTTAGCACATCTTTTTGTACTTCCAGAGCTGTTTTGAGGCCCTAGACAGTGTTTTCTGGCGTTCCAAAGTCAAACTATAGACATAGTCACAATTTGACAGCATAATACATCGTTCTTGGAAAGACCTTTCCAAAAACGAAGATCGTATGCAAAAGTTATGACCCCAAAAAGTTAATGTACTAACTTACCCAAACAGAGACCACATAACTATGGATTAAAAAAAATAATTCTCAATTACATCTTTTAAGTTTTCTTGAACATTACTTTAACTTTTTTCTTTTCCATCAATGATTAAACTCCTAATAGTTTTACACACAATGCCCATAGTTGGATACAACCATGCCCAAACTCCTAATCATTTTACACACAATGCCCATTGCCCATCGTTGGTTACAACGATGCCGACTAAACTAGGAGTAAGTTGACCCAAATTATGATCAATGGATATCAAAATAAACTAGGACTACGTTATAAATTATAAAAATTATACTTATAAACTAGCAGTATGACTATATAAATTATCAGGTTCGATAGGAGAATGCTTCTAGGAGGAAGAAATGCAGATGGATATATGATCTTATTCATATTTATTTAATTTTATTTGTATTCAATAAATGATTGATTAAATTTATAGTGTAAGCGCTTATTAAAATATGACAGTGATATTTAATTGAAGACAAACTTGGGAAAAAAACAAGTAATAAGACTAGTTTTTAAAGTTTTTTTATCTATATTGAATAGAATTTTAGCTAAATTTTATAGAAATTTCAGAACTATAAAATTAAAGTTTAAACACCATATATCTTTTAGTGCTAAATTAAAACAAAGACACATGTAAACATTAAAAACTAATTTTAATTTGAAATAAATTTAAATGTGAGAGGTGTAGATAACGTGAATTCGTTTCGTTTTATTAAAAAAACCCATGGAATAACAATAATAGCATCTAAGCGTTGAGCTTGATCTCTTTTCCTTACAAAATGGTTAGATTTTTTATTAAAGCCTACTGTTAAATTTGTTAAATTAGGAAATAAACCTAAACTGCAGGGTGTTTCTACAATGGAAAATTTAAAGCATCTAAGCAAAAAAGCAGACGGAAATCCACCGTTATAATATTTGAATTTTTAGCTGCCACGTTGCTCGATAATTGATAAATAGTTTTAAAAAATTACAGTTTTAAAAGCACACTAAACTCTATCGTTGGATTGTAATTATAATCTTATCCAACGGTTCAATTTGAATTTCTGCCAGACATTTCCGTTTCGTTTAGGTTTATTAAGATAGTGATCTTGTTTTGACGGATCAATTTATACATTGGATTCTATATGGATCTAACGGTTATATTATATCCTGAACAATCCAAATTAAATGTTCAATCGATTTATAATCGTTGTATGAATCGGCTCTGATCCTCTTAGTCGTTTCTTTTAGCCGTTGTATGAATGTTCATCGGCTCCTCTTAGCCGTTTCTTTTGTCCATGTTAGGCGTTGTAGTGTAGGATCCTGCGCTCTGATCTGTAGGCATATTTATGTGTTCATGTTTGAAGCATGAATTTTGTACTGTTTGAGTCATTTGATAACTGAGAAAAGGGAGATCATGGCAGAACCTGGAAACATGATAGATGATGGAGATTCGAGGGCTAACCTGGTCTGCATATGCCTTAATTCCTTCAAGGTGAGTTTATTGGATTAGTGTTAGTTCGTCAAATTAGTTATACTAGCACGTATGTAGGTTTTCTGTTTTAATTTGATTCCATACAATTGTAATTGAGATTAATACAGAAAATTATCTATGATTTCATTTGATTTTGATTTTTTATTGTGTTTAAATTTAATTTCGCAGGAGAAAGGAATGGATCGCGTGTTTGGAGGATCTGATTTACCATACAACAAACAACAAAATAGTGATAACATCATTTTAATATGTTCCTTCCTCTTCTTATTTCTTAATGTCAATTCAATTTGTCCATTGAATCTTAAATTTCGGCTTTCTGAATTTTTTGTTATTAATTTTGTGCCAGGGATAAAAAAGAATTACAGAGGATTCATTGTATTGTCTACTGTTTCCTTCTCATAGCTTCCGAGATGTATAAACTTACCAATTTGGATTAGATTGATTGGATTAAACTGTACATTTAAATTTGAGGGTTGAGATTATTTTGACATGGTATTCTTAGAATCCGTGACATGCTTAGGGTTAAGGTTAGTTTAATCGTTACTTGCTTTTGGGTTAAGATTTTAGAATATATTTCACTTTCATTCTTTTCATGTCTTGAGTATAATAGTGATTAGTAGTAACACTAAAAAACGAGAAAGGGTTTTTAGTGCTAAGTCGATCATATCAATGCTAGGGTTTGTTCAATTAGTAGTAACACTAAAAAAACGAGAAAGGGTTTTTAGTGCTAAGTCGATCATATCAATGCTAAGGTTTGTTCGAGGTTTCTTTGAGCAATTTTCCCCTCTCTCGATGCTATATTGTATATGCACAGTAGATTTTTGTTCTTTATCATCATGTATGAGGAAGTAAATAATAATTTGAGATGTTTTTTTTAAAAACTATGTTAGTCTAAAATCAAGGGTCCAGGGTTCAGATCTTACACTGTCTTTTACCTTCATTCATACATGTTTTTTTAAATTTAAAATCTTTTAGATTTTTTTTTAGATTTAAGATCTTTTAAATATACATTCATGCATACTTTCTCAAAATTCTTATAAAATATTTCATTTTATAATTCTACCATAAGATATTGCTTTAAGCCAAATTTTCGCTCCCATCATCTTTTCCAATTTGGTGATCTATTATCAGTGCCTGTGTCTTGAGATTCCATCAAAGACATTATTCTGACAGATTTCCCATACATTGTTGATTTCATTTTGTGCCATGCAAGCTTGCTCGCACGACAACGATTTTGACTTGCTATCTAAACTTTGGAGAGTTAAAAAAAGCATCCTATTTAAGAACCTAGCCAGTAAAACATGGATTTAATATGTGATTGTAACCTATAGTTAATGAAAACTATTTTGTGGTATTAAAACAAAGAGTAATACACATCAAATAATAGGTTAAACACACTTTATGAATTAATGTAAAGATGCATATAAATACAACATGCTGCAATCTTCTTGGTTGAGAAAATATCTCAACTTCACACCATTTAAGGAATTGTGTTGGAGAGAATCTCTCTCACGGCTATCTAGATCTAACCATAGTCTCTATGTAGATAACCAATAATAATGACATCCAAATATATGAGCACACATAATACAAGTAGTTATTATATATTCTAACACACCTCCTTAATGACTACTTGTATTAAACACATTTCATTTTGGTTGTTTCTACAAGACTTCCACTCCTTCTCATGGATTAGGCTTTCTTTATTATGGACTTTATCCTTGAAGTTTCTACTTCTTCCTCTTGTACCAACATATGATCATTGATGTCCATATAAAAATAAATCTATCTACCGAGATACATGGGTACCATCCTATGTATTCGTCAGTTCTCTAGGAATCCTTTTCACCCACATGATTCATCAACATATTAGGCTCTCCCTTAATCATATCTTGGTCCATCACATTTTGAGATTTTTCCATCTCACATTCCTCCCTTGAATAGAGGGCTCGATTTCTCTGACTCCACATCAAGTTTAGGCTATGGGTACACCTATCATCCCTATACCTCTCACAGTGGTCTATGCCACAACTAGATCCACATCCTCTCTATGCATAAGCAGATAACTATGTGCAGATCCATACCCCAACATGTATGCCTAAATAGCAGGGCTTACAACAAACTGGGGAACCAACATGCCTATGATGAGGCAATACAACTTGGACCAAAACTATGGGATGTCTGGTACAACCGATCATGCACCCCCTGCATTGCATATGCATCATTAATTCAGTTACAACAAGCATTAAAAATGATTTACATCAACACAAAGGTTACCATCCTCCTTGGTAACAATAATATTCCCAAAGCCCATTACATATCCTGAAATATAAACCCATTTACATCTCATCTCATAATCTTTATAATATTTTGTATAGTATGGTATTCAATGATTCTTGTTAAAACTTTCTAATAAAATTTGTCTAATATTGAAATGAAAAATTCCATCATAGACTCAAACTAGTGACAATAGTTGGCCAAACTAAATGTCACAACAATAAGCATCAAATTCTTTCAACTAGACTTATACAAATGCAATTTTCATAACATGATACATGTTGAAACAAAGACTTAAAGTTTTTATCTCTAAGACTAAAACTTTTATTTTCCGGGATTCATCTTTTCATAAGGTATAATCCTCGCTACCAGTCCCAAAAAGCCTGGTACTGAAATACCGAAATGATTTTATTTTTTAATAATAAAAGACAGAAAGATCAAGTGTTTTTAAAGTCTAGACGCACGTTATGTAAAGTACTTTTAATCACGATAAATTAAAACCCTAAAGGAGTTAATTAACAATCTTTTAACCATTCGGGATTCAGGTTTACTCAGATCAACACGTTTTCAATACATTTTGAATTGTGAAATCTCGATCCCCGATTTTCCGAAACAAATGGAAATCAGCTCTTGATCCTGATTAATTAAAACTAATCCCATTATGATTTCGGGATTCAGGTTTTAGTGGTGACATACCTCATGTAAGCGTGATCCCCAAAACCCCGAAATGCAAAGTCCCAACTAAATGCCATAGTTAAGGCCTAAAACTAATCCCATTGTGATTTAGGGATTCGGGGTATAGTGGCGACATACCTCATGTAAGCATGATCCCCGAAACCCCAAAACGCGAAGTCCGGACTCAATGCCAAAGTTTAAAATGAACTAACTTCGTTTAAAAAAAAATACATTTAATGGTAATTAAACTTCTTATGTATTTTCACTTCTTGGGTTTTCGTTGAACAAGATCTTTCAAATTTTGATTTCTTAATTGCCAAAATATGACCATATTAATAACGGATAGTTCCTGTGACACAAATGCATATCTTAGAAATATTTTCTACATTAAAGGTATTAAATTTTTGACAGCTCCATTAGTACTTTCACCATAAAATGAGTTAAATGAAAATTAAAGGTCTGTGTTCTGAACCTTATTCTCACTTTTTCTATCAGGAGTAAGTCGCATCCACATGAGCTTACACACCTCTCTTCTGTGACAGGTTTTCATTCCAATATGAAAGATATGGCACCAAAGAAGGGACCAAAGAAGAGTGAAGACACAACTAAGATTTCTAGCCGAGAGGAAGATGTCATATCCGACACCATGCCACATGCTATTGACTCGATCAAATCATGCAGACAAGTCTATGAAAACCTAGACCATGAGATAAAAAAATTCCTTAATGATTCTGAGAATTATCTATGGGACAGAGCAGAATCAGAACTTCAAAAGATTGCAACACGCCCACGGCTCATGGCGTATAATGACATGATTAGTTGGGCTTCAAAGAAGGTTGATATTCCAACAAGAAGAACTTATAATGATCAAGGGGCCATTATCGGCTCATTCAAACCTAAACATATCTAGGTTATGTACAAACTCTCACCCAATCCTAAATTCATTTACAATGCCAAATTTATGTTGAATTTCAGAGAAAGGAATGCACTAAGGCAGACCAAACATACCCTAATTTAATCAAAGGCTAGTGGAGATGTCCATCAAAATTTAGGGAAGACACCCATGGATTTTATGCCACAGCTTCCTTGAATGAGTACATGGTTTATGTAGCCATGATGTTGTGCAGACTCTTTGGAAAAAGGAATCCTTCTCATTTCCCCGCAGAATGGGTGCCCCTTTTAGAGGAAGCATCAAAAGGATATAGTTTCAACTTGGATAATATTTTATCCGATAAAATAGCCAAAGAGGTTTCAAATTACAAAGCTGCAAGATCTCGAAGTCAACCAGTGGCCTTTTACATGTCGGTATACATCATGGACACGATTTGTTTTATGACTCCTTTCCCCCTGATGAAATGGAGTTGGAACATAACCTGCCTTGAACCCATTCATGAGTATCACTCCGAGCTGTGGGAAGAAAATGCAAAAAATTTGTTTTACGAAATTTGTCATTTCTTGGTAATACCAATGCATAAAATGTTTTTCGACTATGACCCTCCTCGCATTTAAGAAATAGTTTCAAGAAACCTCAAGCTAATAACAGACTAGTTCTTTGAAGAAAGCTTCTCCTACATTAGGATTTATAGGTTCTCAATCCCCCCTCGTGCCCTTACAAAATTCCTCCTGGATAGACTAGTACGTAGGGAAGTGGCATACCAAATAGTGAAAGGCGGTATTGGAATAGTGCTAAAGGCAACTCAAAAGAAGTAATGGCCAATCTTCCCTATGCACATTGGGAAATTTTCATTACAAAATTTTGGTCATTCCAAGGTGGAAGCAGAAGCACTCGAGGAAATCAAATTGTTAAATATTGAGTACAAAAGGCAGACCCTTATCAATTAGTGAACAAACACTTGATACACTGCAATATGAAAGCATATGAACATGAGGAGTCCCCTTGGGATGACATGTTCAAAGGGACTAAAACTTATAAAGAGGTGTTGGAACGAGTACAGACACTATCGTCCGACCTCCAAGCTAGATTTTGGACCTTTCAGAAGCATAGACGAAGTGGTCTACCCCAAGTACTACAAGGGGAAGAAATCATCCTCCCACATGAGCAAGAAAGTGTTCCCTTAGGCTTCGAGCAGTAAGCACAGAAGAAGAGCAATCTCAAAAAAATCCCACAAGATACGGAAAGGCCCCCACCAAACAAAGAGACCTTACAGACAAAGAAAGCAGAGACTGAAGTAGAGAAAAGGTCTGGAAGACCACCCAAGTTTAGTAAGCTTAATACCCTTTCATCACCTAGTTTTTATGTCAATACCCTTAAGGCAATAATAAGGAAAGCATCTACATAGCTAGGAAGTCCCATAGCTTCCTTAACCCCTTTACAGTCTAAATTCAGATTCCCACATGCAGGAGTTCTATTTATTGATGACCTCACCTCTATCCCTATAGATGAGATTCCTCCTTCTGATTATTTTTTCAGTAGAAAAAGGAAGGTCATCCTCAAACAAGAGATGCATAAGAAGGAGGGGAATATGGTAAAAAAGAATAAAGTCTTGATAAATGGAGAGAATTCAGAGGAGAATTTCACTACAAAAATAGCATGTTCCATAGGATCCATGGCAACAACAAACCTTTCTACCATGGGAAACATGAGAACGAAGATAAATAAGAGTGATAACATGATATCTCAGTTACAATATCAGTTAAAAAATGTTGAGGAGAATGTCAGAGAAGAGGTAAGTAAAAGCTTGAAGTAGACCAGGGCTCCCGAAAGGCTAGAAATTCAATTACTCAAAACAAGCCTCGACGAAATGAACCAGAAGATACAAGCAAGTCAAGCATAGGTTACTTATCAAAAGGAGTGTGCTGAAAAATTACAGGCTAAGTTAAATTTGATGGAAGGTCAGGTCATAGAGTTAAAATCTTTTCAGGCCCAGTCACTAGAAGTGCATTCAAAAATAGAAGTTGAACAACAAAAATTGATTTCCAAGATAGAGACTATTCATAGTTACTTTCAATAAGAATATAACACCTTTGATAATATTATCCTGAAGGAAAAACAAGCCAAAGATGCTAGGGTTACTCTCCAAAAGGAAATCATATATTTGACAAGTGAAGAGACATCCAAAACTACAAAATTTTCAGCCACAAAGCAAATCATAGGTGACATCATGCTCAAGCTATGGGAAACCAATAGAACTAAAAACAAAAGAATAGTCAAGGAAATCAAAGATGAATGAGAAGAATTTTTTGATCTTTTAGACAAAGGATCATTGAAAATTGGAAAAGGAAATTGTCCAGGACTTTTGGGGAAAATTAATATTGTAAGACATCAATTAAATTTTAGAGAGAATTTGAGTGAAATTGAAACAAAAATTTCACAGCTAAGGAAAATGGATACCACCCTAATAGACAGGTTGTTAGTTGAGCCCATCTTAAAACTATAGTTGATAAATTTTGTAGATAAAGGAGTTGAAGATATTCTTTCCAAGATACAGAGAAAGGTTTATCTCTTTGAAGCAAAAGACCTTCCAGAACACCTCAAAAATTTTACATAGTTCCTAGAGAGATGTATTGAATGTATTGGATCGAAAGAAGGAGATTCGTTAATAAAGTAAAAGTATCATTTGAAAGATCTTTACTTCCAAGAAAATAGGAAAATCTAGAACATCGTACAAATGGTTTCTGATCCATTTTTAACAAATAGTTAGTTACTAGGAATTGGGAAACTACCAACCGTCTTAAGATTGGTAGTTTTGTATAAATAGAACTTTTCAAGATGAAGAGATAGATTTTTTCTGGATGGGATTGTAAAGAGAAAACATTTATTTTTCCATAATTAATACAAATAGATTGAAGATTCTAGATCTTGTCAAGCCTGAGTTATGTGTTTCTCTGTCATTTCATCTTTTATTTCATATCTTCGTTAAACACTTTTATGATGTAACTTCTATTGTGGTGATTGAACATTTAGATTATCTAACCATCTGTAGTGTTTCCTCTGTATCACCTGTCAGCGGATATAAGACCTATGAATGTTTTAGAACTCTGAAATTATATACTTCTTCAAATTTATCATCCCTCTTTCTTCTATTAGCATAAAATGAGATTCTTCTTAAATTGATGCCTCTTTTTTGTTATACAACTATATATTTCCTTCTCTTTCTTCATTCCATGCACTGTCTCTTTTAATTTTGACTCAGATACTAGACACGACCTTCATTTGTGTTCTACTATTGATCCATAATTTGGAAGCTTTGTTCTTATTTATTCAAACTAGAAATTTGCGAGCCTTGAAAAAAAAATGACTCATAAAAAAAAAACCCTTAGCTTTCATGACTGTTCCAGTTACCAGACAACCTAATATAGAACCCGGTCTATCAAATCAGACAAGAATTGCGTTAAAATTATTCAGTACTATATTACAAACAACAAATACACGAGTAGAACTTGAACGTTCATGGGTTGTAATTGAAAGGGATGTTAGCATCCAAGAACAATGGGAAGCTAGACAGAGACAGTTAAGGAACCAACTGTGATCTCACTTTCCACTAAACTAGTCTTTTTACTGATTAATATCTCTACCTTTTTCGGATGCTTTGATGATATAATTTGGAGACTTAAAGTATAAACTTAGGAACAACTTTTTTTGGGTGTCATTGTCGATGACGAAGAAACAAATATTTTCCCTGGGAAGAATGATATTGACACTTTGATTCTTTGATAGTGAACAAAGATCAAAAAACCTTCTAAGGCTAATTTTATCTTTCACTTGGCGACTCCACGATAAGTAAATTGTATTTTAGCCAAAATAACACTAGAAAGAACCTAGATGACAAACAGACCTCACCAGTATCTGATCCAAAAAATATTTTAAAATCAAGAAGATCCTTTAGACAAATAGTTTCAGCGACACATACCATCTGTCAACCAAATTCTACATGGTCTAACGTCAAAGGAAGACTTGAGATATCTGTCTCCCTCCCCCTCTAAATTGATATGTTCTCTCTTCCCAAAGTGCATGCTCCTACTACCAAGTGCTTTGACGAATGCCCTGTTTATCTTGATTTAACCCTCGTCGATTATCTGATATTTTTGTCTTACGATTCTGGAGAAACAAGTTCTTTTCATATTGGGCCCTCTTACTCCAGTTTCATGTGCCTTGATGATCATTTCCCCACAAATTTTTTGTCACATTCAAGTACAACCCAAAATCTACCAAGCTTCTTTGAGCTCTCTCCTCATACACTCCAAGTTTCAGCCTCAAATCCATCAATGGTTGTGCACGGAGGTGTGGGGGCTGGAGGCTCTATTGTAGGTGGTGTCGCAGGAGGAGCAGCAGGTAGCCAAGTATCACTCCAGAGAATTTTTGCTAAGGTGGCTGCAAGATATGCCCCTCTTATCCTCCTAGTTCCCCTACATGACCTTCCAGAAAATTACATGAAAAATCTCCCAAAATTGACATGGGAAGGCAATTTAACCGCACAAGAACACATCAATTTCTTTGACCAATTTGCTGATATTCTAGGACTTGAACATGAACATGTCTACTCCAAACTCTTAGTACAAACTTTCGAAGGGTAGGTCAGAACTTGGTTCCAAGGATTTCCAGCAAGATATTTAAGGTCATACAATGAACTTGAAAGTTCTTTCATCAGACAATGGGGAGAAAGGAAAGATCACCTCTATTATCTGACTGAATTCGAGGCTCTTAGAAAGAAAAATTCTGAATCAATTCTCGAGTTCACCCAAAGGTTTAATAAATTGTATAGTAAAATTCCCATCGAGGTCAAACACTCTCATCTTGGATCGAAAGTAACTTTCGTTGGAGCTTTCGAACCTTATTTTTCCCTACTATTAAGAGAGAGGAGATCAGTAGACCTCACCAAGATGCAAGATAATGCTCTAGAAATTGAATCAAACTCGATGGCTTCAGGAAATATGAAATCCAAAACGAAGACTAGAAACAAAGAAACCAGAAGGTAGAGAGAACAAGGAGGATCTTCTGGGTCAGGAAGATCTTCAGGGGACAAAATGGATGACATGGCTAGAATAATTAAAGAACTATCTAATATGATTTAGAAAATGGAATAAGACCAAACAAAAAATGACCATTTTCCCAGAAAGGATTTCAGAAGGAATTCCAATCCTCAAGCCCCACAAAGACAGATTAAGAATGAGGATCAAAAAATCCCAACCCCTTTCAAGAGTGAAAAATTCATTGGAGAGGAAGACTTAGAAGATTTTGAGGAATTAGGGGAATATATAAACAATCTGGGTGATGATGAGCCACAACCCTATTTATAGAGACAAGATTATGAAAAATTTTTAAATAAAGAAAATAGATTGGAAAATGACCTAAACAGTAACACTTCTGAAGATTTGACCTACTAGGATATTGCAGATAGTATAATGATCGAACTTCACCAGAAGTACAATTTAAGGCCTAGAAACAGGAATCTCGCAATCACCCAAATGAAAAAGATCTTGTCGAGGGGCGAGACAGACGAGATAGTTTCAAAAAATGTTGAAAAGTGGACTAAAAAAACTAACATAACAGACATCCAACCTACCAACACTAAGGTAGCTGAAACACCCATAGTCAAAACACATAAAGCGAAAGATCTTGCAGCTGAAACGAAACCTTCACCACAAAAGAAAGATGATAATAAGGGGATCAAAGCCCAAACCATAGAGAATGACAAAATTACGAGGAGTTTTAATATGGAAAATGAAATCAATAAAATGAAGATCCCCATACCTCTTTTTGAGCCAGAAAAAACCCCATCTACAGAAAACAAATTTCCAAGATGATTAGCTTTTCAGAAGATGAAAGACAAGCCAATGTCATTAACTTAGAAGATGACAAACCGGGCATAGTTTTTGGTCCACATTTTGAAGGAACCAAAGACATTGTTTCCCCCTTCTATATCACGTTAACCTTGTTCAACCAACTACTCCACAACTGTATGCTCAATTCTGGAGCATCCCACAATGTAATTCCTCAAGCCATTATGGATAAATTGGGTCTCAAAATTACTAGGCCATATGGAGATTTATATTCTTTCGATTCAAGAAAAGTTAACTGTATAGGCATGATTAAAAACTTGGTGGTAAATCTAGCACAAATACCTGCGAAATGCATTCTCATAGAGGTAGTGGTCATCGATATCCCTCTAAAATATGGTATGTTTTTATCTAGATCCTAGGGTGCCAAGCTTGGGGGATCTCTCCAACTTGACTTGACATATGCTATTATCACAGTTTTTGGAGGACAATTCACACACTTGTATAGAGAAACCAGGTTGGCATTTAGGGGATCTCTCCAACTTGACTTGACATATGCTATTATCACAGTTTTTGGAGGACAATTCACACACCTGTATAGAGAAACCAGGTTGGCATTCATGGTAAGTGTTCCGTGCAACCTGAATAACCACCCTGTATATATTGCAAATCAATATCTAGGTAATTGTATTCTATCCATTGATGATGACATTGTTTTAAGTATAGATGAAAGTTGTACAGAAGAAAAAACACAAAAAGAAAAAATAAAAATAAAAATTATATAGCACTGGTGTGTGGAAGATGTTTTTTAACGGCGCTTCATCCTACTTTGGAGCTGGAGCTAGGACACTCCTTGTGGCCCATGATAATCAATTCATAATAGCCTTTTCCTATAGACTTCAGTGGAATGTGGACCACACTAATAATGTATGCGAGTATGAAGCCTTAGTGTTAGGGTTAGAAGCCGCTAGGACAATGAAAATAAAAAACCTCGAAATCTTCGATGGTGCTGAGCTAATCGTAAAATAGATAAATCGACAGTACCAGGCCAAACATCCTAGGTTGAGGTCTTACAGGAATTTCATATGGGATCTGATAAAAACTTTCTTCTCCTCTATCAAAGTCCACTACATTCCAAGAACTGAGAACCAACAAGTTGATGCGTTAGCTAAAGCAACCTCAACATTCACACCTCCCACCACTTTCAAACTAAAGTACCATATATAAATGATACATCGACCTTCCATACCCAATAACATACAACATTGGAAAGGTTTTGAGGATGATGAACAACTACGCAAATTTTTAGAATCGATAGACGAGTTTGTCGAAACACATGCCAACCAAGAAATCCAAAATGATCCTATTTGGATCATGCAGGAAGGGGAAGACCCCCAAGAATTCCACGATAAAATTGCCAATCATCGAATGATTGTTCTAAAAAATAACCAGATCCCCAAGGGCCTGATTCCCTTGGAAAGGTTATTTAATCAAGATGATATCCCTTTAAGATTCACTTTACAACCTCATCCTGAAGATGTCGAGGCCTGTGATATAGGTACCAAAGAAAACCCTCGGTTGGTGAAACTATCCAAATACATGTCCCTAGAAACCAAAAGTAAATATGTTGAGTTTCTTAGAAAGTATAAAGAGGTTTTCGCTTGGTCTTACGATGAATTGAGAACTTATGATACTTCTATAACCGAACATAAAATTCCTTTGAAACCTGGTGTCAAGCATTTTAAACAGAAACTCACACAGATAAACCCTATCCTGCTACCAGTAATAGAAAAAGAAGTCAAAAAATTCTTGGACACCAAAATCATCGTCCCGCTAAGATATTCCAAGTGGGTGGCTAATTTAGTGCCAGTAAGAAAGAAAAATGACAAAATCAGACTGTGTGTTGATTTTAGAAACCTGAACTGGTCATCACTCAAAGATAATTATCCATTACCTAATATGGACCACGTTTTAGAGAAAGTAGTTGGAGCTAACAGAATGTCAATGATTGATGGTTTTTTAGGTTACAATCAGATCACAGTACATCAAGATGATAAGGAAAAAACTGCTTTCACTACCCCTTGCCCATAGGATGGGTTGTACAATTTAAGGTCACACACATCCACGATTTTCATCGCTCATAAAAGATCTGACAAGACTCTATAGTTGTTGTTTCATGGATGCAATACCTTGGAGTATTTTTTTATGGTATCTTGGATTATTCTCATGACCATAATCACTTTAGTCAGGTATATTCCTCACTGACATCTAAGCATAGGACTGCCCTATGAAGCCTTACATATGAACCTTTTGCTACCCCATTTCACCTTAGGATCATCCGCTTTGGACGTTGGTGCATTAGCACATTCCACTTATTTCCTGTGCACGTGTCCAACAACATAGCCCTACTACAATGGGTTGCCCTAGTTTAGCACCTTTTTTATTTCTGGCACCCATTCCACACATCTTGTTAAGCCCCTAGGTCTTGGCTTGATGAATGTACGATAAAATTCTTTTCATTTTGATGAATGAGGGGAAAACATTCTAGCGATCCATGGAAATTATCTTCATGGGTAAGAGAGATAAATTTGTTGTTATCTATCTCGATGATCTGACTGTTTTTTCAAAATATGTTGCAGAAAATTTAGTACACTTGAAACAAACTTTCGAGAAATGTCACAAATTTGGTTTGTCCCTCAATCCCAAAAGATCTCATTTTGCTATGCAAAAAGGTAAGCTATTAGGTCATGTAGTGCCTAAATATGGAATCAAAATCGATCCCAAAATAATTGAAGCAATAGGTACCATAAATATCCCTAAAAATGTAAAAGAAATTCAATCTTTCTTAGGAAAAATAAATTTCTTGAGAAGGTTTATTCCTAACTTCATTGAAATTGTGAAGCTGATCGCAGATATGTTGAAAAATAACAATGAGATGAAATGGACAAGTGAAGCTAAAGAATACTTTTAATGAATCAAGAAAGTTATCAGTGAAGCACCAATCTTGGCAAGTCCTGATTACACAAAATAATTTCTAATTTTTTCCTTCGCTTCTGAGCACACTATTGCAGTTGTATTGTTACAGAAAAATGAAGAAGGATTTGAACAACCCATTACCTTTTTTAGTAAAAGTATGAGAGATGTTGAGTTGAAATATATACTAGAAAAACAAGCTTATGCAATGGTAAAGGCTCTCAATTCCTTTAGAACGTATGTATTACATTCGAAGATCATAGCATATGTTCCTACAAGATCTGTCAAAGACATACTGGTTCAGCGGGGTAGTGATGGGAGAAGAGGCAGATGGCTAGCCAAGAGTCAGGAGTTCGATCTTGAAGTCAAACCAACAAAACTCATTAAAGGCCAAGGTCTGGCTAAATTATTAGTCGAATCCAACTTGCGAGCACTCGTGTTAAATCAACTGCAAGAAGACGAGGATTTGCTAGAGACAAATGAACTCGACTTCGCTACAGCTACGGTTGAGATAGAAGACAAGTTTTCTTCTTCAGTATTATACCGCAATATTGTTTCTTACCTATTGAATCTTCAATGTCCCAGTGAACTAACACCATCTAAAGCCAGGACACTGAAGCTACATGCTATAAAATATTGTATTATAGACGAAAATTTATATTGGAAGGATCCCCTGGGTTTCCTGCTGAGATGATTTGTTGAGACCGAAACTGAAAAGGTTATTGATGATTTCCATGAGGGAGTGTGTGGAGGAAACCAATATTGGAAAGCCACAACATATAAAATCTTAAGAGCCATATATTACTGGCCCAAAATTTTCATGAATGCAAACACCAAAGTCTGAACTTGTGTTCCCTGTCAGTTGTTTACAGGTAAACAGAAAGTCCTAGATTTACCTCTAATTCCAATTAAAACTGAAGCACCTTTTCAGAAATGGGGTCTTGATTTCATTAGAGAGATTCAACCACATTTTAGTGCTCATAATAGGTGGATTCTAACCACAACGGACTATTTTACTAAGTGGGTGGAATCTATTCACACGGGAAACGCTACTAACGTAGTTGTAATCAATTTTCTAGAAGAAAATATTTTATCCAGATTCGGCTGTCCCCGAAAGATAGTTATCGACAACTCACAAGCATTTAAATTGATGGCTATGATAATATTTTACCAAAAAATCAACATGATATTAGGACACTCCACAGCTTACTATCCGTAGGGCAGCGGTTTAGCTGAGTCATCTAACAAAAGTTTGACAACTGTGATCAAAAAAATATTTACTGAAAACAAGAAGAAATGGAATATCCATTTCAAATACACTCTATGGGCAAATAGGATAAGTACCAAAAGGGAAATTGGAATGTCCCCTTTTCAGATGGTATATGGAACTGATGTCATTTTACCAATCAATCTTGCTCTACCATTAATGAAAATTTGGCAAGATTCAAACGAAGAACCTAACGACATTACCAGAAGAGAAAACCAGCTAGTTGAAGTCAAGAAAAATAGAACAAAAGTAAACGAAAAGTTGCAGAGATATCAAGATAAGATGAAGGCTTTATTCGATCAAAATGCTAAGGATAGATATTTCCTTCCTAGAAATTTGGTACTAAAATGGGAAGATAGAAGAGAAGACACTGGAAAACACGACAAGTTTGATTCGATCTGGTCTAGCCCCTATAGAGTCTCGGCCTCAAAGGGAGAAATGCCTTTTCATTAGAAAATCTAAATGGATACATTATGAGAACCCCTATAAACGGGTGATACCTTAAACACTTCATGTAGTAATACATTTTCGAACTTTCATTGTACATTCAAGTTTGTTTTCATGTTTTCTTTATAGTTACTTTGCTTTCAGTAAGATTGACTGAAGTTCCAAAAAAAAAAAAAA
>JASDQU010209242.1:40025-51916 GCA_032191745.1 Picea mariana
AGTGTCTTTAGTTTAGGGTCCTCTGTAAGTCACTCATAAGTCTATGCACTTCAACTATTAATATGTTTACATTCCAAGGATAATTCTTTGATTCTTTCGTTTGTGCTCTGGGCACTCACTTCTCTATGGTATCACATGTCCTATGGAGTGCTTCGCACTATTTGTAGCTCTAGATCTACTATTATCTGTTGCAACTGTTGAATGGATTTAGAAAGCCTTTCCACTTGAGTTTCAACTGGGTCTTCTTCCTTCTATTCTATGCATGTAATAGAGTGAAGTGCTCTGTTGACTTCTTTAACTTTGACCTACTCTGTGAGAAATTGTTCTTTATCCTGCTAGATATGCCCTCTTTCTTCTATGAACGTTTCTTGCAGGTCATCTTTTTCTTGCTATGCAACCCAACGTTTCTCTATGAATTCCTCTTGTACTTGCTTTAGGGCCTCTGTGCCCTACTCTTTTTCTTCCTGCATGTGACAAAGGTGCACTTCGATCGCATCGACCATTCTGTAGAGTTGGGTAGGCTCATCTCCCATCTCTGTTTCTTTTGATTGCGGGGGAACAATAGACATTGCGGAGCTATATTGAAGGTATTGTTGTACCCCTCTCATCTTTTATTTAATCCTTTCATACATGGTCTCTTATGCTTCTTCACAACACTGTAGGATTTCTTCTGAAGTGTCTAACATGACATTAATGATGAGTTCGATGTCATCCTCCATGAGAACACTTTGCATATGTGGTTTATTAGCTTTGGAATTCTTCCATGATGTAGGTTTCATGGGGGAAACCTTTCTTTTGTTGGATGCTTCAGCCTCATTAAGGGGATCCCTAGGAAGTGTTACCTTGCCTTGTTTCTACTTGTCTTCTTCTCCATCATGATATTCTTTGTTTACTTCGTCATCACCTCCTCCTCATGTTGAATCTGAACCAGAATCTTGGGATGTGTTGTGCAGTTTTTGTACCTCTTTCATATTCTTTCTTCTTCTACTTCCAGGTAATTATCATACTCTTCGCGAGTAACCATCGGAGTTCTAATTAGGTCGGGGTCGGACAGGTCTGCGTAGTCAACTGGTACAAAGAATTCTTTTGGCCTCTCTGTAGTGATTTCCTCCATGCCCTCCTTAGTGATCTTATATTAAATTTGCAACTCCTCCTTGTGTTCATATCTATGCGCAATCAAATAAATACAATGTCTATCTACATGGAACTTCGCATAGGGCCTGAACCTGTGGAGGGTGTTTGGTGTCATACAAGGGAAGGAATCAATAGCCCTTTTCAACTGCAAGTAGTAGGTTTGGAACACTTTGTTTGATTGTCATTGTTTCCCCATATCTCTTGAGTACCAGAGCATGGTGAAATTTGCAGCTAGAGGTTCAGATGGTTTAATCTCAGGCAAGGTTGCACCTTCCGACATCTACCAAGCAATGAACATGATGAGGATCAACAACCAATTGAAGTGGAACTCATGTCCCTAATCCTGAGCTTCACGACAGTCCTGCTCTAACTGGTTGAAGAGGTAGCTCACCGAGTTCATTTGTAGCCCTTCTACACATTTTCCCGCGAGATCAACAATGAACCTTGTGACCTGCATGGGTATGTTCTTTTTTACTAGCTTACCTGGGATTAGTTGGCAGGATAGGTGCACTATTTCATTCTGGATGGAGGATTCCTTGTATCCCTCCTTCCCCTTTTCCACATTGCCATAGGTTCCTTTAATAGTCTATGACAGAGTGCGGTCTGCAACATTTCCTGGGTAAAACTCTTGTGGGTTTCGTCCTTGCATGCTCAATCCGGTAATCTGATGGAGCAGTGCTAGATCGATGATGATGCATTTGTATAGCCACAAAAGGCCACCATAGAAGCATGAAAAAAGGATCTTAACGCATGTGTTAACCTCCCAGTGCCTTCCAAAATGGGGTATCTTCATTACGTTCATAATAGTGGACCTCGCGATGTCCATAGTCCATGGTTGGGGAATGATCTTCGACTTTTTCCCCTTTTTCTTGGTCAAATATTTGTGAGGTGCAAGCATGCCATAGCTCTTGAGATCTCCTAGGTTATAGTCGTTGATATTCAAGGTTAGAATATTGTCCATCTATGGCTTGACTGCACATATCCCCTTCGGGAGGTACACAATAATCATTGTGTAGTCAAAGTCCCCTGGGACACTATCACAACTCACCACGCCAGCTAGAGGTGGGATGTAGTCGGGTAGGNGTCAACAGGGAGGCTTGCACTCCTCACGTCGATGAAGCTTGAGCTCCTATGGACATCACCTTCTCAACCATAAGGTCGATTAGAATTTCTTCGACAGACTTTTTTACTGCACTGAGTTAGTTTGACATGCACGCTTGCGATCAGGTATCTTAGGTCAGTGATCAAATACTCAATGTAATAGAGTGGGTGGAAAAGTCTCAATAGGTACAACACGATAACAATGAATTCTATATGGGCTCAGATACAATTCACAAAATTGTTCTTGATGCAACATTCAATGGGATAAATAGACAACGTCATAACATATTCTTCAAATGGTTCAAAAGACTTAATCAATGCAGTTTGATCCGTTATGGCATGGTCCCAACGGTCCAATGGTGAGATTTATGATCATAACTATTGTTCTAATCGTTCAGGAGCATCAATCTGATGGTCATAATTCCTCCAATGGTCATATTGATCCACCATGGCGAAGTGCCAATCTGAGCTGTTATGATATTCCGACGAAGTTCAAATTCTGGAAACCTTCCTTCTGCCAAGTCCTCTCTGGAACTTTCTTTAATTTCTCTAACTTTGCTTTCTTCTTATTGAGATTTATGAATTTATTTCCTATAATATGAACCACTGGTTTCCTCTTTATGTTATTGTTCTTCTCTTTTATTAGAATAGTAACTTCGCACTGATGTGGATCGTTCAAGGGTTATGAGAGTAATACTTCTCTTTTTTATGGGGTAGGTGCTCTACTCTCTTGTACAGATAGGTGCTTCACATTGTCCTATGTTATTTCAGCTTTGATGTCCATATATCTAGTCCTTAGTATCTTCAACTTGTTTTCTTGTTCTTCTATTAAGTGTGTTATTCTCCTAGTCATGAAATCCTCTGTCGAAGTTCCATGAGTACTCATAGATATGTGGGTAAGTCTTCCACATAGGGATATTATCTTTCCTCTAAATAATCCTATTCCTCCCAATGAAGGAGTCATAGCAGGATTTCCCAAAATTTCCCAGGTTCTTTTTGTCATGACATTCAACTGTGTTTCCTCATCCAGAACACAGTCTATGTCGAAGTCTCCTATTCTTGTTTCTATGCACTTTTTTTCTATTAAGATCTCTGATAGATTAGTGTTTCTGTGATCATTCAGGATTTATTTCATCTGTAAAAGTAAAGTCTCTAATTCTTTCATGGATTCTTCCATGGTATTAGTTTCTTGGCCTTCCTCGGGGTTTTATTGTCTCATATGCATCTTCTCAACTTTAGCAATCATTCTAGGGAAATCCAGAACTTCATGGTCCATAACTTTACAACAAATAAAACTAGGTCCTCTACCAGGGCATTCCTTAGCCAGATGTCCTGGTCTTCTGCAACTGTAACAAAGGGTTAATCCTCTCTTTATCTTAAATAATCCCCATCCTTTCTTGTACTACGCACTAGGATCACAGTAACTAACCTACAAAGAATTATTTCTAGGATCCTGCATCCATTTGTTAGTCCAAAAATCCTTTCTATGCATATAAATAATTTCACAATTTTTATAAGATCTACGCATATCAATTCTTATTTCTTCTAGTTGTGTCGTAGTTTTTAGGTTAGGACAAAATTTATCAAACATACCTAGATCCATACTTCTGAAACAAAAATTTTCACTTATCTTACCTTTATCAGAGAACAAATCTTGAATATCTTACTTCCTTTATTCAGATTCAATTCCTTTCTTAGCAAAGAGCTTCACAAGTCAAGTAGAATACTATGGACTAGGGCAACAAATCTACACACAGAGCTTTCTCTTTTCCTCAACTCCCAGCAATCATAGGTATAGGTCCTAGCAATGGAACCGTTTGTTGGCACAGGGGCAGACCCAGGTTTCAATGCTTCAACAATACACCAACAAAACCCTAACCACCAACCCTTTCGGCCACACCTACGAAGCAGATGAAGTCTCACCTGAGGTAGAGGCATGAATGGTTGCAGGTCTCAAGTGTCTGCAACCTATATGGGACACAAATCTATGTTTATAACACTCTAACAGAGTACTTAGCAGTTTTCATTCATTAGTATTTAACCTTTATTCATAGCACAAATAAACCCTAATTATAGAGCAACGCAATATTCAACAAGATCTAACACATTCAAGCACTTAACAAAGAGAGATAAATCAGATCTAGCATTCATTCACATTTCTAAGCACTAAGCTATCATACCAAATTCATCTAAACACACTTTACTACGCTAAGCATAAATCACATGAACAACATAAAAACCATAATGCACAAAGCAACCATAACACAGGATATACATGGTTCACCCCTAGCATGGGGCTACGTCCACCAACTGTTCTTCTCTTTATTTTCTTTTGTTAAGCATATACATGCATAGAGCCACAAAATCCTACTCTGCATTGGACATGAGATCTTTGCACACTTCGCCAGATCCTCTTTCCCCGAGCTAGGTTACAACACAAATCCCTCTTACAATTTACACACAAGATTCTTACAACCACTTGCACTTAGCTCTACAAGAGTTCAACACAACATGGACAAAGCATTTACAACTATCACTTGCACTTAGCACAACATCACTTAGATCCTCTTTGATATTGTCACTACTTCTTACATCACCTAGCTATTTATTTATATATGTCAAAAAGGGCCTAAACATGGGTAAACCCATGGCCAGACATCCCCATATCCATTACATAAACCCTAATCCCAAAACTTCCCTAAGAAGGGGCCAAGATCCCACAATCTCCTCTTCAACTTGTGCTCCTCCTTCGACTAGCCTGTCGAAGTCCCAAAATTGGTCAAACATGACCATCTTTTCCACAAAAACTGGTCAAGGGCCAACAAAGAGAGAGATAAAAAATATTGTATTTCGATCATGAAATTCGGAGCAACAAGCTTCCAATCACCCCATTTCTAAAAATATGGGAATTTTTGTTACATCTTCGCCCTCCATTTCTAAAAATATGGAAATTTCTGGTACATATTCGCCCTCAAATTTGGTAAAATTAGGGTTTGTGGACCTGTGGTTTAATTTCCCCAATTTTGTGGTATGGGTATGCGTAGTTACAATCTTCCAAAGAAGAAGGGGATTTTTTGCCCATTTCTAAAAATATGGGAATTTTTGTTACATCTTTGCCATCCATTTCTATAAATCTAGAAATTTATGGTATATCTTCGCCCTCAAATTTGATAAAAACGGAGTTTGTGGACCTGTGGTTTAATTTTCCCCAATTTAGTGGCATGGGCATGCGTAGTTACAATCTTCCCTTTTCTCGATTTCCAAAGAAGAAGGGGATTTTTGGGAGAAATTTATCCCTCCCATCTAGTATAAATCGTATGGGATCTACCCACATGTGTATTGGGTTCAAATCCAAGCATTATGATTCATGTTTTGTATTGTATAACCATAGGTTTTTCCAGTTCTTGAATCTTGAGCATTGCCAAGGTACTTGATATTTTACTTGTAGAATTGATTAGAGCCCAGTGAAGCAAGGTGCGAGGCTCTGGTGGTGAACACTTACTAGGGTTTTTATTCCTCTTTATAGGTATTTACCTTAATCTCAGTGTGTTGCCTCATATCAAAGAATTATGATAGCAATGATTGTTCTAAATTTTCCTGTATTTTCTCTTCCTGCGTCTTATCATGATTGTTGTTTCTCATTTATGTTGTTTTTCCTTCCAAAATATATACAAAATATATAATATCATAAGTTTGAATATACTTAAGAAGTTGGTTCAATGTATGTTGTTGGAGCGATCATGATTTTGATTCTTGCATTCCTGAAAAGAACACCAAATACTTCTTATTCTTTTATAAAATACTCAAACTCTTGTTTTCATTTTTTTTTTCCTTTTAACCATACCACTTGTAGTGTGAGACATCACTTGTTTTTTTTTATTTAACCATATGTTGCAAGCATTTTGTGATGCAAAATTTCATATGTTGAGTGTTTGCAAAATGTTTTTTTCATTTATTTTGAATGATCTTGGGATCCACATTACTCACTATAATCTATGTGAATCCATCTCTAAGGAATTGCTCAAATGGATCTCCAAGATCCCATATTTTATTTAAGTGGATACCTAAACAAGACGAGAGTCATTTACCTTGTAACTTTTTATTTAAACCAGTGTTTAGTTATATATTGTTGTGTGGTCTAAAATAATCCAACATTTAGCTATTTCCTTTAAAACTTTGTTTACATGTTATGATCGATATATAAATTTTCAATTTGAAAATCCATGGGAAGAATATTTAGTCTCGTCGCTCAGTTACAATGTATGATTGGGAATATGAAAGAAAAAGGGTTTATAGTTTTTCTTAGGTGCACTAAGTAGAGATTGGAAAGGAAGAAATTATATTTTTTCTTATGTGAACTTATTAGAGATTAGAAATAAATAACAACCAATCATTATATGTAGTTTAGTTTGTAGATTATTTTT
Organism: Picea mariana; assembly: GCA_032191745.1. Lineage (NCBI taxonomy): Eukaryota > Viridiplantae > Streptophyta > Pinopsida > Pinales > Pinaceae > Picea > Picea mariana. The sequence continues at coordinate 46,685 of JASDQU010209242.1, forward strand.
CTTTAAATTTTTATAGTTTTTTGAATTATGTGTTTCAATTTTTTCTTGAAAATTTGAGCTACATGTCATGAATGGAATACAAATTTTCAATTTGGAAAAATAAGTAGTTGAATCTTTGGACTTAGTAATTAACAATCATTGAATATAAATATGACAGAATGATTTAATTTTTGCATAGGATATATGCTTCCAAGAGAATAGTGACAAGATAATGAAATGTGTCACTCTTCATCATTGTTTTGTATTCTAAACATGTTGAAGGTTGATCTTGTGATATTCTAATGAAATAATTACATATTGCAATTTTATTTTTTTGAATAGATGGTTGAAATGGTCGAGCTTATAGATTAATAGAGGAACACATCTAAAATATTTCATAGATGTAAATTACCACTTGGGAAACTAGATATATTTATTTGGCTAAGATCATCTATTCCCTCATATCAAATAGTCCATTTACCAAAAAGTAAAATTTACAATTTACTTTTCACCATTATGACCCATCATCAACTAAACAACTGCCAAATGTTCAATTGCTCAGGCATTGCAAACCAAGACATCACTTAAATGGGATTTATCCCTTTTGACATGTAATTTATTTCACTTACTTTCTAATAAAGTAGAATTTCTAATTCATAATTTGGAAAGAACCATTCACAGGTTTCCTTGAAATTCATAGAAACCCCTCATTATTCTATAACCACCAAATGCCAGATTAAACTTCTTCTAAGTTTCAGAGATAAATTCTTAGACATTAGAGTTTTGTGTGCTTGTTTCATGGTCTCATAAAGTGTCTATCTTGTTGCTTCTTCAAATGAATAAAACAACTAACATCTCTAATTTCCAAAAAAGGCAAGAAAGAGATAATTGTTTCCTAATGAACATAGTCGTTTAACATGGTGCATATTTAGTTGTAAATTGTGATGCTCAGAACGCCTAGTAAATATAATTGTACAAGTTTTTTTCACTAAAGAAGTGAATGCAATGCTTGTGCTTGGTGGTCATCACTTAAAGTTTAAACTCATATTTTTTATTTCTTCCTAAAAACATGTTTGTTGCTTCAGAAATATCAACTTGATATAGTAATTGAAGAAATTCAAACAATTTTTGTTGCACAAGGTATATATTTCTAGCCATTACTCTAAAGTAAAATATATTTGTATGCGTGGACTTGAATTTTCCTTTTGGTTTTAGTTTTGGATTTTTATTCCATTTCATGCCTGCATAATATAAAGATACCAATATTTATGTGTGGAAAGAGTTTGCTATGCTGGGAATTTTTTTTTTCAATTTTTTTTATAATGGTGCACTCCAATCCAAGTATGTGAATGTTATACCTGGTAGATATGGTATGTACAATGAGAACCTATTGTAGTGTTTCTACAAGTTGAATCTTTACTATTTAGATAAGAAGAGCATAAACAATGTTTTAAATGGATTTCCATACTACAAGGTGAAACTTTTGAATGTGTAAATGATATTATTTCTTAATATCAAAAAATTTGTATCCAGTGCATTGTGTTTAACAGTGAGATGAAGATATTTGTAAAGTCTAAGGCTAGTCTCCAAAATACAAGAGTTGGTAACAATCTAAGGATAAGGCTAATATCACTCTCACGAAAAGTAGAACAGGATACGGCTAGTTTCTTCAGGTTGCATGTTGGTATTTATTGCAACGACAATAGAACCAAACCAGAATTTGCATTTGTCTGAATTCTCCTTAACATTGGCCAGTATCATTGTTGTACTTAGTTTTGGTACTATCATAATATTGCTACAATCCAAGGACCACGATCTATAATCAAGTGTCAAGAATGCATTGTTATAGGATTACAAATCCTTGGGTTTTTACATAAATAATAAGTCCATATTCTAGAAGATTACAAAGATATTTGTACTTTAGGTGCACCACAAGGGATTAATGTTGAGTAATTTAGCTTGGGCACACTCTATGATCATGTCAACAAGGGTCACTTGGTTTTATCCCTTTAAAAGTGTGGATGCACATATCTCAAAGAGAAAATCATGTTGGCCATAGAAATCAGGGAAATCTGATAAGTTTTTGGACATTTCTCCAATTCCATATTAAATAGACCATTGGAAAATGCATTCTGGAGAAAAAAATGTTAGGTACATGAATTCCAAAGTCCAGTAATAACCCTCCTGCAAGAGTGACATAATCCTAGCTTCTCATAATACTTGTAGACTACAACATTGGAAATATCTTTCACTGGTTATTTGATATATGTGATTGTGTGAGTTCTCTATTCTTTCGCTTGTTTTCAAAACTTTGTAGACTATAAGTTCGATGTAGACTTCAGAGATGAATTATCGCTATGGAGGTTTTTTTTGTTGAGGAGGCATCAAATGCCGCCAACAAGCATATAAATACTTGTAGTTTGGAAGAATTAAGGGAGCTCATCCCTAACTTTTTGATTAAGAATAGGTCTGCCTTAACAATTTTGATTGGAAAAGTTGGCCTTTGAAAATATTTAGAATATATTCATCCCTTGATCAAATGCCTCCTTTAAAATAGTAGAAACCCCCATTCCAGGTAGATTTAAAACAAATACCTGAATCAACCACTAAGGTGAATGTGTTTTCTCTTGAGCACTAGATATCTTAGTCACTTTATTTGATCTTGATATTAAGTAAGTCAACATATGCACTTGACAGCTAGGAAATTTGAGCAATGTCCTTCCCAAAATTTGTAGTAAGAGATGAAATGGCATGCTCAAGTATGAAAACCTCAACTGTTTTTTTAGTGACAAGCCCCAACAATTGATATTCCATATCCTTATATCATCACCCACTTTGTCAATTCATCTAGAAAGAGAAAATAGGTCCTTTGATTACGCCTTGGTTAACCATGCCTATAGAGATTATCTTGAAGCAAAGCCCGAAGATACCATCAAATTAGGAAGGAAATGCATGGCTCTTGTATTTGATGCTTAGTACAAGTCAACCTCACGGGATGATATTAATATTTGCAATTTGGGATTTATTACATAGAATAAACTCTAGCCACCAACTTGATGTTTTTCCTAAACACCTAGGAAACTCTCTTGAAGTGGCCCCTTAATATACCCTCTGTACTAGATAATTCTTCATAATAAAAAACTTGCATACTATGATATTTTTTGTTTGTCCTCTAATACTTCCCATGGTGCACATAATTTTTGAGGTACAAATTATTTCCAGGTCACGTATTTCCCTCAAAGGTGTTCCATGGGGTCCAGAAGTGAAATGATAGACCATAAGTGAAGTGTCAGCAAGCAGGTCCAAGTTACCATTTGACTATTTACATGGAGTAAAATATTTTCTACACAGAAGCACAACGAATCTGCCAGAAACGTAGCGAAAAATTTGGGTCAAAGAAGAGATGATATCTCTTTAACCATAATACCTGTGTATAAACTGAAAGAATTTTTTGTAGTTGAAGATGTTTTGAAAATAAACCACTTTCGGTTTCCCAAAATTATGCACCAGTTCTTCATAATATTCTCTGCAAAAAGATGACTAAAACAGGCCTGTGTGCATTCAGAAAAATAGGTTGTAAAGACGTGCATGGATATCTCTCCCTGTAAATACGTGCCGCCTCTACTTGTGTATATGAGAGTTATAATTTATTATAGTTTTCCTGTTTCATAGCTACAACCCCATGTTGGTCAAAATCTGAGAATTACAATTATCTCTTCAAGCATAAGGATAATTTTGGAGAAAGACATGCATGGATCTCTCAACCTATAAAACCTGTTGTAAAGACATTATAACTCAATAAAAACATGCATTGAAATAAAGTTGTCCTGTGCAGTAGTGGACTCCATGATTAATCATCACCCATTAAAGCAGTATGAATATTATTTTATGTGATGGTAATGAATATGCCAGTCTTGTGGAAAGTTACATGCATAGTGGCATTGATATCAATATCAAGATGCAAAGGTTTCTTGAGTCCAATCTATTTGAGACAAAACTGTACAGAGCATTGGATGAGATGTTCAATAGAGGAAAAATGCCAGATGATGCATATTTATCATCTCTTATTGATGCCTTTGTTAAATAATGGGATGAGATTGCGGATGGTTTCAAATGAATTATTCTCAAGTTTAAAATTGTCTCAAATAAAAGCAATGTCGATGCATTAGAAGTTCTTAGTACAGATTTTTAATGCATTGAGAATCACTTTTGAAGGGTGCTCTAGTTTATGAAGAGGCCTTAAATGTAGCAACTGTTGGGACCTTGTGGATTTATGGAAGAAATTGACCAGATTAGTGAAGAGTGTGATCACCTTAAAACATGTTGATATCAGCCTTATAATTCTCCTACAATAGAGTTCTATGTAGAAATAACCATTGAGATTATAATTTTTTATTTGTTTCTACTATTGATGTGAAGAAGGCCATTATTGATGAGTTTCCTTAGACAGTGGAAATAACATGTTACATTAGTTCCTAGGTTGCAGAATCATGATAAATAATCCCTTTGATGTTCAAATAAGCTAATGTGTCAAGCGTTAATAAACAAACTTTTATAATTTCAAGATGAATTATTGGTTTTCTAGTATATCCTAAAGAGGAACGTATGCCATGGAACATTTGACAACCATATTTTGAAGGTTTTTTTAATGGTGTATCTCAAGCATAGATTAAAGAGAATCATTTTAAGTTTATATCATAGAGGCATGCATACCAATTGACACATTGGGAATCTTGATTCACGTGTCAATAGATTCAAACTCACTAGCATCAATATAGATATGAACTATCTCATTCCATATATGGGATCAGATCTGGTAGCAAGCATTTACACTTGTCGTTTGTAACATCCCACTCTGGCGCACTGAGAAAACTTATTCTTTGAGGACACATGCTCGCAAGTGATCTAGACTGTAACGATCCCTTCGTTATGTCTATGAATAGCGAAGTACAATAGGAATTTTTTTCTTTTTTCTTTTTAACAAATAAGAAATTAACAACATCACCTAATTCATATCAATGAAAAAACACTTGACATCATAACTAAGGTGACACATGATCAGAATATAAACAAACTCTACAATATCATTGCGGAACGAAATTGCAAACTATAATGCCAACCAATCTCATCATATTATCACCAATAACAATAATTTTGCCGAATATAAAACTTCTTCCTACTTCACCATTAAAATCATACCGTTGCCACTCGCCTGCTTCAGAGACGTCCCTCGTGCTGTGCCGCTTCCCTCGC